>PISW01012952.1:0-29063 GCA_004023785.1 Mungos mungo | reverse complement strand
TAGTAAATGTCTATTACAGTAAGAGCAAAACACTCCCTTTCTATGATGGAAACTTTCCAATGTAATCAACCTGCTACCAGGGAGCTGGCTGATCACTCTACAAAATAGTGATATATAAGAGACTCATATTTTAGATCCTGGTAGACCAAGCACTTAGCAATGGCTGTAGCCAAGATGCCCTTAGGAAATGGAAGTCCATGATGTGTACACATGCATATCTTTCTTCTTTACCACTGGGTGGTGTTGTCCCCAAATAGGTTATTCCATCCACTTTATCATTTAATCTTTATCTGCTGAGGTTACCCTTTAATGACTGTTCTTTGAGACACAGATATCTTTGTTTTTTACCCTTGCAGAAATTTCTGTTCACATATCTCTTCTACAAATTTCAGTCAAAGCTCATGAAGTAGTATCCAATCATACATCAGGACGCTTCTCCTTCCAAAATGAACAACCAGGTGCCCTGTACCAAATTCTGCCATTTTCCATTCACTTCTGTAATTTCAGGAATGTCACAGATAAGGGTTGTAGAGTTGCAGCTGTCCACTTTTGGATCATGTCTGCATTTTTTTGCAGAATCATCTAAAAACCAGGACCCAATATTTTTCTTCCTCTGTCAACTGATCCTGGAGAATTCTCCATAGATACACTTTGGGAGAGAGGCTAGTGTAGTAGGAGTAGGGACGGTGAGCATTTGGGCCACTTCTTCATGTAACTGCTTGGCCCCTACATGTATATACCAGTTCCATCTCACAATGAAATGAGCCTGGGAAAGGCCAACTTAATGTCTTCATGGATCAAATAACATCCAGTTTGTAATGGCAACTTTGGATGCATATTAGATTAGTGGCCCATCGCTAAGCATCCAGTCTAAACTAAGAGCCTATAGCAGGCCAATGGCTGTTTCTTAAAAAGAAGAGTAGTTTTCCACTGAGGATAGCAGATCTTTGCCCCAAAATTCTAAAGGCCTTCCCATGAGGTTCACCTACAGAAGGCTACCAAAGGCTCCAAACGGCCTCCCTGCCTGATCTGCCACTTCAAGCACCACAGGATCTGCTGAATCACATGGCCCAAGTGGCAGAGCAGCTTGCACAGCAACCAACACTTGTTACAAAGCTGCTTCCTGTTCTGAGCCTGCTCAAAACTAGCATTTTATCTGGTCACTTGGTAAATGGGCCAGTATAACACACCCCAATGAGGATTATACTCTGTCCCAAATCCACAGGGACTCACTAGGTGTTGTGCCTCTTCTCTGGTGTCAGAAGGGGAGATAAGCAACAACTTATCCTTCACCTTTGATATGTCCACATGTCCTAAATCACTTGCTCCCTAGGTTTTCACTGAAGCGGATAACCAATTGTTGTCATTTTCTCATCCTCTGTCATGCACATGTCTTACCAAGAAGCATAGCATAGTTGCTACTTATTCACTGGGACTAAATAGCATAATGTCATCTGTGTAATGAGTCAGTGTGATAGCTTATCAGAAAGAAAGACAAACAAGATTCCTGAGAAAAATTTGCACATCACACATCTGTAAATGACTTGTACCCAAATATATATGATGAATTCATAAAACATACTAATTAAAAAATAACTCAATTAAAAATGGAAAATATTGAATAGCCACAAACAATACATAAATATATCAAAAAAAGGACACAAAAAGATACTCTATATCATAGGTCATCAGAAAAATACTCGTAAAAACCACAAAGGGACACCACAACCCACTTGCATAAATGACTAAAATTGAAAAAATACAATTACTGGAAGCAGCATACAGACCTTCTGTACTCCCAGACAGGTAACAAAAGGGTTTAAGAGATAATTACACAAAATTGAAGGAGTCAGAAATTTTAGTCAAGTTTGCTTTATGTTAAGGCTGTTTATATCTCCTCTATTTTGGCTTCCACTGGCAAAATTCTAAGGGAGTGAGATAACTGGTTAATTGGTCCACCACAAAGATGCTCTGCTTTTCTCTCTCTTACCAATCAAGTCCCACGTGGAGACTGAACATTTTTCTCCTCTTTAAAATGTCACAAATAAGTAAATTAAAATTTATTTTTCTGAATGAAAATCGATTGGCAATATACTTTGCTAATGCACAAAAGGCAAAGCTGAATATGTTATCACCATGTTCAAGTTACTTCATCTCTTTTAAATTGGGGTGAAAACAAAATCTCTGAACTAGCCTCCTGGGGCATGTGTGATCCCACCCAGGTTGGCCTTCCTGGCCTCATTGGGTTACTCCCAGCTTGCCCCTTTGTAATTTACCATGTTGTGCTTCTCCCATGACCTAGGCTCTCTGATAATCTAGGCCTTTCAATGATGAAGGCCTGTGGATGACATATGTCCACAGGCAGCAATCACCATGTTAGCAACGAAGACCCTTAGATCCCACCCAGACTTCCTGACAGATAATCTATAGTTTAACAAGACTTCCAGGAAATTCACAGGCACTAAGGTTTGAGAAGCACAAATCTATGGCATCTTTCACTGTGGTTCGTCATCTTTGTTCTCCCTTTGTACCTCCCCTGTCCTTTGCCTAATATTTCTCATCATATTTCATCTTAAAGTGTGGAGTTAGGTGTAGGTCTGGGTTATGAGCTCAGATTGTTTGAGGACAACTTTCCTTGGGGTTGGCTTGAGAGAAATCTGGAATTTTGGCCTCAATAAAATCATGTAGGCTTAGCTTAGAGAAGACCATATTAATCAAAGTACTCAGAGCATCAAAATATATAGACAAACTGAAGTTTGAGTGAACAGGTCAGAAGTGTCATTTGTGGTGGACAGTCGTGTCATAAAGTGAAATTTCAGCTGTTAAAAAACTAGAAATGTATACTGTGACTTGATGTTTATAATTTTAGAGTCTGTAGTATACAAAATGTAATGCCCTATGGGATACCGGCACTTTTCATACATTCAAATCCATAATGCTCAGGACAGCTTACTTTTGTCCTGAGGGGAATCCTTGGGCACTATTAGGGGAATTTTAGTTCTTCACTCCTGCCTTTTTTTGGCAAAAGCACATAGTTTTTTGTTGATTGGCCGACTTGTATTCAAAACAAACTGCTATAAACAACATTTTCCTGAGCTTGTGAAGCCTCCAAAAGGAATCAGTGTGCAGAGTTGCTACCTGTGGTACAGTCATTCTTTTGCTACTGTATTTTTATCTACAGAAGGAAGCCTAACGATTTGAAGCAATTTCCTCAAATTCTTATAAGATTTTGGTAAGAGAGAAGATTTTCATAATATTCACTTTGTTTTTCCATATAAGTTTGATATACTATTGCATTTATAATAATTTCACATTGGGTTTACAGGTGCCAAAAAGCCAGGTAAATAATGGAAAACAAATAGTGAATAAGGTATATATTTTATTTTGATAACCATAATTTAGATAAGCCAAATAACTGTAAAACTGAATTACTGCCTTTAACAATGATTTATTATCTCTTACCATATCTATCATAACTTTATAAGTGTGGTGAACTCAAATGTGAAGCCATTTAAACTGCATTTAAGTATCACATCTTAATGATTCCTACATGAGAAATCTTTCTGGTTTTACTGATTATAAGCTCCATTTTGTTTAAGTGATTACATCTTCTGAATAATACTTTTAAAGTAAGTCACTTGCATTTTAACTCTATCCTTTCTCCCACTTCTGACAATAATTTCATTGATTATTTTTTGTATATGTAGCAGAAAACAGGCAGTAAGTGTCCCTTTGCAGCTGTAGCATTTATGACTTGATGAGTATCACACACAAGTTGAACGTCAGAATTTTCAGTCATTTAATGGTTTGGGATTGCATAGAAATCCTTTCCAAAGAAATACATATTTAATCATTTCAACCATTGATTTTGGTTATCTATGTTACTTGTTGTTCACTCTGGTTTTTGACTCAATTTTATTGTGCTAAAAATAAATGGTGCACAAAATGTGCTCTCAAGTAAAACCAGTAGGATTTCTAGAAAAATCAGTTCTAATTCCTGCAATAAAAAATAAAGCACTTTTAATATGAATAGAACTTTCAGATAGTGTTAGTATATATATGAATAGCAGAAAGCTTATAAAGTTAAATCTCTTGCATACACATACTTGCTAGGAAAATAAATTTGGAAATTTTAAGAGAAAAAGAAAAGATTGACACGCTGACAACTTTAAATCAAAACCAAGCTTAAGATAAACTCTGACCTTTCCCTTTTTGTTGTCCGTTGCTTATCTCCGATATGTCTTTCCCCTCCTTCTTTGTAGTCTTTCCTGCACATACCATCCATTTATTTTTCTGTGCCTATTGCTTTTCTTCTATCTCCTGATCTTTTCACCAGCCAAAATTTCTCCTTCTCCTTCTTCTATCTCCTTGCTCTTCTTAATGCCTTTCTTCTCTCCATTTCTCTTTCGAAAACTTTTATTAAAATAAAATATCACGGAAATAATGTTTTATTTGTTCACCTGTAACAGACATACAACAACTCCCCTCCACATTCTTGGGACGTTCTATTCATTTCCCTGTTCACTGCTGTGCAATTTGTTTCCCATTCACTGCTCACTAGTCCCTGTCTTCCACTGAAGCATGTAAGATAAATTTTGCACTACAGCCACTAAAAATCTCTTAATTTCCATTCTCAAGTACACGTGTTCACACCTTGTCCTAATACAGCATTTATTTTAGCAACTGGTACCATAACTTTCTTTGTCCTTCCTAAATATCTTCCTCTCTTTATGCTCATGACACTCATCTATCCTGTTTCCCTGCTCTTCCTGATCATTCTGCTCAGCATCCTTTCCTAATCTCTCCCCGACTTTCATCATTGTCAGAGCACTTGGTTTCAACAAAAAAAAAATGATGCTTATGAATATTTTTTTGATTTTTTATGTTTATGAATGGATTTTATCTAACCTAGAAATGCTAGGCAGATGGAAGGAATCAGATGGAAAAAATGGGAAGAAACAGAAGCAGCAAAACTGTCTTGTCAACAACAAAAATCACGTCTCACCATTGGATCCTTGTGGGCTGTGGTCCCCTTGCTGTGTGGAAATGTCACAGTTCACACTGACTGGATCATTGATGTGGGTGCAGGATGCATTTGCTGGAGTTTTCATATTGTGCCTTGGCAGCGTTAGCACCTCAAATTCTCTTTTCCTTGTCCTCTTTCTCCCTCATTCCAAATCCAGTATGGGTGGTTTTCAGTTGCCATGTCTACATCTCATGTTCCCTCACTCTATTTGTTAGGGAGATAGGAAAGTCAGTGCTAGCTCCTTTGGCTCCTAGGGTGGATGGTAGACTTTGCCTGCCACTAAGATTATGCAGTAGAAAAGAGGATCAGATTGGCTATCTAAAATGATACATATCCTCCATAACCACATTAATAGACTTTGTCAGTTTAGTTCCTCACCCTTCTCTTCACTTTGTGTATTCTTCAATGGATAGATACATACCTAGGTGTGCCTTCAGCTACCTCAATGACTTGCAAGTCATTATTTGTAATAGATTCATAGTACAAAGTATATATCACCTCAATGTTCAGAGGACATTCTCTCTACACACTGGCACTGTATCTTAATTTCAATGAATTTTTAAAAATTTAGTACTGTTAACACACAATGTTACAATAGTTTCAGGTGTAAGACATAGTGACTCAAAAACTTTGTACTTTGTGCTATGTTCACCACAAGCATAGCTACCATCTGTCCCCATACATTGCTATTACAATATCACTGACTCCATTCCTTATGCTGTGACTTATTCCCTTATTCATTCCATACCTGCAAGCTTATATCTCCCTCTCCCTTAACCCATTTTGCACACAGACACCCCCCTCTGGGAAACAGGTTGTTTTCTCTCTTTATAGGTCTAGTTCTGTTCTTGTTTATTCATTATTTTAGACTCCAATATGAGTGAAATAATACGATATTTGTCTTTCTCAGTCTGACTTATTTCACTTAGTGTAATAGCCTCTGGGTCCATTCCTGTTGGATATATATACATATATATATATCCATTGTGTGTGTGTGTGTGTATCATACCACATTTTACTTATTCATTTATCTATATATGGACACTTAGGTTTCTTCCATATCTTGGCCATTCTAAATAATGAATGATGCAATAAACATAGTGGCGCATGTAACTTTTCACATTAGTGTTTTCATTTTCTTTGGGTACATGAAATCTATTCAGTTACCAAGTGACTCCTCTATTCTTCACTGACCACTCCTTTACCTCCAATATGTCACAGAATAGTCTCTCTACATTCTGAACTTTCATCCATCTCTCTCTTTATCTCCCTATCATTAGCAATGTGATTTCACCCAGAACTAGCCATATCGTATGTGTTTGAATCACTAGAGGAGCAAGTCTAAAATGCAGATTATTAGATTTCATTCTTGACCTACTAAATCTAATTCTAAAATAAAACTTAACAATCTATATTCTGCACACACACACACAAAAAAAACTCCTCAGAGAATTCCAATGTGTAAATTGGGTTGAGACCCAGTGGATGTTAGTAACATCTTCCTGACTAGTATTCTGTTTTTTATAATAGTTTATTGTCAAATTAGTTTCCATATAACACCACGTGCAATAGCCAAATCATGGAAAGAACCTAAATGTCCATCAACTGATGAATGGATCAAGAAGATATGGTATATATATACAATGGAGTACTATATGGCAATGAGAAAGAATGATATATGGCCATTTGTAGGAAAGTGCATGGACCTTGAGGGTGTCATGCTGACTAGTATTCTTGACCTCAATTTCTTCTCCCAGCAGCCAGTTTTCTACACTACCATATATTCATTTAAAAAACAATCTTACAATGCACTCCCTTCTGTTACATTTTCAGTGAATGCCTATTTCCTGATGAATAATGTTCAAGATCCTTCCTGGGCTATTCAATTCATTTTATATCCCAGGCTCTTCAAGCTTCTCTTCCCCTCATTCTACATCCACATCCCTGACACAGACTTTGCTTTTCATAGGCAAGCCTAGCCCATAAATTTAGCACATATGTGCAATGCCTTTCATGTTCCCAATTCTGTTAACTGTGCCACATTTTAAAAATGAAACTGAGTTTATTTCCAAGTCTCCAAAAGACATTCCATCTACTACAAAGGTAATACACAAACTTGAAAGGGTATTCTGATGTGTATCATTTTATCTCAAATTTCCTCCCCATATTTTCACATTATAAATTCTTATTGACATTAAAAAAACTTATTCTATTTCATTTCAGGCAACACCCAGTGAGGACATGAAAAAAGAAAATGCAACACTGCTGACAGAGTTCGTTCTCACTGGACTCACATATGAACCACAGTGGCACATCCCCCTATTCCTGGTGTTCTTGGTTATCTATCTTCTCACCATTGTGGGGAACCTTGGTTTGATTGCTCTGATATGGAATGACCCTCAGCTTCACATCCCCATGTACTTTTTCCTTGGGAGTTTGGCATTTGTGGATGCTTGGCTATCATCCACTGTGATCCCCAAGATGTTGGTCAACTTCTTTGCCAAGAATAAGATGATCTCTCTCTCTAAATGCATGGTACAATTTTTTTCCCTTGCAATCAGTGTAACCACGGAATGTTTTCTCCTGGCAACAATGGCTTATGACCGCTATGTGGCCATATGCAAACCATTACTTTATCCAGTGATTATGTCCAATACAGTATGCACCCGGCTGTTAGTTTTGTCATTTTCAGGTGGCGTTCTTCATGCCATAATTCATAATGCTTTGTTATTCAGATTAACCTTCTGTGATTCTATCATAGTACATCACTTTTACTGTGACATTATACCATTGTTTAAGATTTCTTGTACTGATCCCTCTATTAATTTTTTGATGGTTTTTATTTTCTCTGGGTCAATACAAGTATTCACCATTTTGACTGTTCTTGTCTCTTATACACTAGTTCTCTCTACGATTTTAAAAAAGAAGTCTCTACAAGGCATAAGGAAAGCTTTCTCTACCTGTGGAGCCCATCTTTTATCTGTGTCATTATACTATGGCCCCCTTCTCTTCATGTATGTGCACCCAGGATCTGCACAGGCAGATGATCAAGATATGATGGACTCTCTATTTTACACTGTCATAATTCCTGTGTTAAACCCAATTATCTATAGCCTGAGAAATAAGAAAGTCATAGATTCACTGAGAAAAATGCTAAAGAGAAATGCTTAATACTCATATTAACATCTGTCTTTATTCCATTAAAATTACACAAAATTGTGTAGACTAGATGTTACTAAGTGTTGACTAGTGTTTAAAGTTTTTGCAGTTATAATTGCCTTAGCATTCAAGTGGTTTAAGGTGGGAATACTAATAACCATCTAAGTATGTCTGTATTTTATTCAAAATAGAGAAAGATTTTAATCAAGTGTTCCGGTCATACTATAATAATTAAGAAAAAATATATTGTATGTTTTCAATGTGGTTTCAGAAATGCATTACACACTGTAATAGTGTAATTCCTCTGAAAAGATTTTGAATACAATGTCTTTGACAGTCATACAGCTGTGTAGCCTGAAGACTCGTATCACATTGTACTCCATAGGGGAGTCAGTGTTGTGTTTGAGCGAACACAGGCAAAAATGTATAATGAGGGATCCAATTTCAGGTTACCCCTGTTCTTCCTCTCTCACCACTAATTCCACATACAACCCTACTGAAACCACTGAGGCTCACACACTAAAACTACTCACATCTGCCTTCATCATAGTCCTATTACTTCTCACACATCCTGTCGATATCCTCTTATTTCCCAAACATTGCTTTCAGATTATTCTTCATAAACAGAAGTCTGACTCAGTAATATCCCTCTTGAATAATGTTTCAAGGATTGTTGTATCTACCAGTTTATGTGTATATAGAACATACATATCTAGGACTCCATATGTGCATATGTATATATTTTATGTTCACATATATGTATAGATGACATGATATACAGTTGATATATAAACATGTGTAACTTTTTCTATATATTATTCTGCATTTGTGGCCATGGCAGTATTTGAGGTAGTTCCCAATAAAATCTGGATTTGATTCTGAAGTCTCTTTCCTCACAATTCTATTAAACTTCTAAGTTACTAAAAGTCTTCTGTACACTTCCTCCTGATATATTTTTGTTCATATGGTCTCCCCACAGAGAATCCTTCCTCAAGTGTACCCATCTTCACATACAGTTGAAATGGTCATTCTTTTAAAAAATTTTTTAACTCTTTCTTTAAAATTTTTTAATGTTTATTTATTTTTGGTAGACAGAGAGGACACAAGCAGGAGAGAAGAGAGAGAGGGAGACACAGAATCTGAAGTAGGTTGCAGGCTCTAGGGTGTCAGCACAGAGCCTGATGCGGAGCTCGAATCCACAGACTGTGAGATCATGACCTGAGCCAAAGTGCCCCTTCAAGGTCATTCTTAAATATTACAGCTTCCTTGATGCAATTCCAGATTACTTCAAAGAAGACAAAAATCCTCACTTGTTTGAAACAATGCATATTTTATTTATTCTTTTAGACCACTAATGTAATTACTTATTTTTCATAAGCTTTCTTAATTTTAATTTTAATTTTTTAATAGTTTATTGTCAAGTTTGTTTCCATATGCTTATCCCAACAAGTACTCTGCTCCATGCTGATCACCCCACTTCCCCTCTCCCCAACTATTTTATCCCCTTCCCCTCCACCATGGTCCTCTGTTAAGTTTCTCCTGTTCCATATATGAGTGAAAACATATGGTATCTGTCCTTCTCTGCCTGATTTATTTCACTTGGCATAACACCCTCAAGGTCCATCCACATTGCTATAAATGGCCCGATTTCATTCTTTCTCATTGCCATGTAGTACTCCATTGTATAAATAAACCACATCTTCTTGATCCATTCGTCAGTTGATGGACACTTAGGCTGTTTCCATGATTTGGCTATTGTTGAAAGTGCTGCTGTGAACATTGGGGTACATGTGCCCCTGTGCATCAGCACTCCTGTATCCCTTGGGCAAATTTCTAGCAGTGGTATTGCCGCGTCATAGGGGAGTTCTATTGTTAATGTTTTGAGGAACCTCCACACTGTTTTCCAGAGTGGCTGCACCAGTTCACATTCCCACCAAGAGTGTAGAAGGGTGCCCATTTCTTCACATCCTTGCCAGCATCTATACTCTCCTGATTTGTTCATTTTAGCCACTCTGACCAGCGTGAGGTGGTATCTCAAGTGTGGTTTTGATTTGTATTTCCCTGATGATGAGTGTCGCTGAGCATCATTTCATGTCTGTTGGCCATCTGGATGTCTTCTTTGGAGAAGTGTCTGTTCGTGCTTTCTGCCCATTTCATCAGTGGATTATTTGTTTTTTGGGTGTGGAGACAGGTGAGTTCCTTATAGATTTTGGATACTAGCCCTGTATCTGATATGTCATTTGCAACTATCTTTTCCCATTCTGTCGGTTGCCTATTAGTTTTATTGATTGTTTCCTTTGCCATGCAGAAGCCTTTTATCTTGATGAGTTCCCAATAGTTCCTTTTTGCTCTTGATTCCCTTGCCTTTGGGGATGTGTCAAGTAGGAAATTGCTGCGGTTGAGGTCAAGGAGGCTGTTTTCTGCTTTCTTCTCTAGGGTTTTGATGGTTTTCTGTCTCACATTCAGGTTCTTCATCCATTTTGAGCTTATTTTTGTGTATGGTGTAAGAAAGTGGTCTAGTTTCATTCTTCTGCATGCTGCTGTCCAGTTCTCCCAGCACCACCTGTTAAAGAGGCTGCTTTTTTCCATTGGATACTCTTTCCTGCTTTGTCAAAGATTAATTGGCCATACATTTGTGGGTTCAGTTCTGAGTTCTGTATTCTATTCCATTGGTTGATGTGTGTGTTTTTGTGCCAATAGTACACTGTCTTGTTGATTATAGCTTTGTAGTAGTGACTAAAGTCTGGGATTGCAATGCCTCCCATTTTGGTTTTCTTCTTCAATATTACTTGGATATTTGGAGTCTTTTGTGGTTCCATACAAATTTGAGGACAGTTTGTTCTAGCTTTGTGAAGAATGCTGGTGGAATTTTGATTGGGATTGCATTGAATGTGTCAATTGCTTTGGGTAGTAATGACATTTTAATAATATTTATTCTTTTGATCCATGAACATGGAATGTTTTTCCATTTCTTTGCATCTTCTTTAATTTCCTTCATAAGTTTTCTATAGGTTTTAGATCTTTAACATCTTTGGTTATATTTATTCCTAGGTATTTTATGGTTTTTTGTGCAGTCGTAAATGGGATCAATTCCTTGATTACTCTTTCTGTTGCTTCATTATTGGTGTATAAAAATGCAACCGATTTCTGCACATTGATTTTGTACCCCCAAATTCTGGTGAATCCCTGAATCAGTTCTAGTAGGCTTCTGGTGGAGTCGGTTGGGTTTTCCATGTAGAGTATCATGTTATCTGTGAAAAGTGGAATTTTGACTTCATCTTTGCCAATTCTGATGCCTTTTATTTCTTTTTGTTGTCTGATTGCTGATGCTAAAACTTCCAGCACTATGTTAAACAACAGTGTTGAGAGTGGATATCCTTGTCATGCTCCTGATCTCAAGGGGAAGCTCTCAGTTTTTCCCCATTGAGGATGATATTAGCTGTGGGCTTTTCATAAATGGCTTTTATGATGTTTAAGTAAGTTCCTTCCATCCCAACTTTCTCGAGGGTTTTTATTAAGAAAGGATGCTGTATTTTGTCAAATGCTTTTTTTGCATCTATTGACAGAATCATATCGTTTTTATATTTTCTTTTGTTAATGTGATATATCACATTGATTTGTGAATATTGAACCAGCCCTGTAACCCAGGAATGAATCCCACTTGATCATGGTGGATAATTCTTTTTATATGCTGTTGAATTCAATTTGCTAGTATCTTGTTGAGGATTTTTGCATCCATTTTCATCAAGGATATTGGCCTGTAAGTCTCTATTTTTGCTGGGTATCTTGTCTGATTTGGAAATCAAAGTGATGCTGGTTTCAAAGAATGAATCTGGAAGTTTTCCTTCCATTTCTATTTTTTGGAATAGCTTGAGAAGAATGGGTATTAACTCTGATTCAAACGTCTGGAAGAATTCCCCAGGGAAGCGATCTGGCCCAGAGCTCTTATTTGTTGGGAGATTTTTGATAACTGATTCAAGTTTTTCACTAGTCATGGATCTGTGCATATTTTCTATCTCTTCTTGTTTGAGTTTTGGTAGTGCGTTTGTGTTTAGGAATTTGTCCATTTCTTCTAGGTTGTCCAGTTTGTTGGCATATAATTTTTCATAATATTCCCGGATAACTGTTCATATTTCTGAGGGATTGGTTGTAATAGATCCATTTTCATTCATGATTTTGCCTATTTGGGTCTTCTCTATTTTCTTTCTGAGGAGCTAGAAGTTTATCAATTTTGTTTTTTTTTTTCAAAAAAAAAAAACTCTTGGTTTTATTGATCTGTTCAACTGGTTTTTTTTTTTTTTGGATTCTATATTGTTTATTTATTCCCTGATCTTTATTATTTCTCTTCTCTGCTGGGTTTGAGGTGCTCTTGCTCCTCTGCTTTTAGTTCCTTTAGATGCGCTGTTAGGTTTTGTATTTGTGCTTTTTCTAGTTTCTTGAAATAGGCCTGGATTGCAATGTACTTTCCTCTTAGAACTGCCTTTGCTGCATCTCAAAGAGTTTGGACTGTTGTATTTTCATTTTAATTTGTTTCCATATACTTTTTAATTTCTTCTCTAATTGCCTGCTTGGCCCATTCATTCTTTAGTAGGGTGTTCTTTAACATCCATGTTTTTGGAGGTTTTCCAGACCTTTTTCCTGTGATTGGTTTCATAGCATTGTGATCTGAAAGTGTGCATTGTATGATCTCAATTCTTTTATATTTATTGAAGGCTGCTTTATGACCCAGTATGTGATCTATCTTGGAGAATGTGTCATGCGCACTTGAGAAGAAAGTGAATTCCATAGCTTCAGGATGTAGAGTTCTAATTACATCTTTTATAGTTTTATTTTAATCAGCCAGTGCAATCACAAGTGCACTCCTTGAACTTCATCATCTATTTCACCCATCCCACCCAAATAATTTGTTCTTTAATTATAAAGAACAAATGAACCATCCATTTGTTCTTTATAATTAAGAGTCTCTTTCTTAGTTTGTATATCTCAATCTCTTTTTTCTCCCTTTGTTTGTTTTGTTTCTTAAATTCCACACATGAGTGAAATCATATGGTATTTGTCTTTCTCTGATTGATTGATTTCTTTTAGCATAATACTCTCAAGCTCCATCCATGTCACTGAATAGAAAGATTTCATTCTTATTTATGGCTGAATAATATTCCATTATGTGCACGTAATATATATAAAGTTGCTGTAATTACAGGGGTGCATGTATCCCTTTGAATTAGTGGTTTTATATTCTTTGGGTCAATATCCAATAGTGCAATAGCTGGATCATAGGATATTTCTATTTTAACTTTTTGAGAATCCTCCATACTGTCTTCCACAGTGGCTGCACCAGTTTTCATTGCACCCAACAGTGTAAGTTACTTTTTCTCCACATCCTCACCAACACCTATTGTTTCTTGTGTTTTTGATTTTAGCTATTCTGACAGGAGTGAGGTGGTATCTTGTTGCAGTTTTGATATGCATTTACTTGATGGTAAGTGGTGATTAGCACGTGTATGTCTTTGGAGAAATGGTTGTTCATATATTCTGGCCATATTTTAATTAGATTATTTATATTGGAGGTGTTGAGTTGTGTAAGTTCTTTATATATTTTGGATACTAATCCTTTATCAGATATATCATTTGCAAATATCTTGCTCCATACAATAGACTGGCTTTAGTTTTATTAACTGTTTTTTTTTGTTGTTGTTGTTAGGCAGAAGATTTTCATTTTGATGTAGTCCATACAGTTTATTCTTGCTTTTGTTTCCTTGCTTCTGGGGACATATCTATAAAAAAAAAGTTGCTATGTTTGATATCAGAGAGATTGCTGGCTGTGTTCTAGAATTTTTATGGTTTCAGGTCTCACATTTAGGTTTTTCATCCACTTTGAATTTATTTTTGTGTACAGTGTAAGAAAGTGGTTCAGTTTCATTCTTTTGCATGTTTCTTTTCAGTTTCTCAACTTTATTTGTTGAAGAAACTGTTTTTTTCCCATTAAATATTCTTGCCTCCTTTTTTGAGATCAATTGCAATATAATTGTGTTTTATTTTATTTTATTTTATTTTTTTGAGAGAGGGAGAAAGTGAACATGCAAGCAAGGAAGAAGCAGAGGGAAAAGGAGAGATAGAATCTAAAGCAGGCTCCACAGCCAGCACAGAGCCAGATGGTGCAGGGCTCAATCTCATGATGGTGGGATCATGACCTGAGCCAAAATCAAAAGTCAGATGTTTAACCAACTGGGCTAATTGTGGTTTTATTTCTAGATTTTCTATTCTGTTCCACTGATTTTCTATCCCGTTTCATTTTTGTACCATGATGTTTTGATGAATACAGCTTTGTAGTATAACTTGAAGGCCAGAATTGTGATGCCTCCTGCTTTGCGTTTTTTTCCCCCCAAAATTGCTTTGGCTATCCAGGGTCTTTTGTGGTTCCATACAAATTTTAGAATTGTTTATTCTAGTTCTGTGAAAAATGTTGTTGGTATTTTGATAGCGATTGGGTTAAATGTGTAGATTACTTTGGGTAGGTAGCATGGACAATGGAGTATCTTTCCTTTTCTTTGTGTCTTCTTCGATTTCTTTCATCGGTGTTTTATAGTTTTCAGAGAACAGGTCTTTCATCTCTTTGGCTGAATTTATTCATAGGTATGTTATTCTTGGTGTAGTTATAAATGGGATTACTTTCTCAATTTACTTCTGCTGCTTCATTATTGATATAAATTAATGAAACATATGTCTTTACACTGATTTTGTATCCTTCAGCTTTACTAAATTCGTTTATCAGCTCTAACAGGTTTTCGGTGGAGTCTTTCGGGTTTTCTATATATAGAATCATGTCATCTACAAATAGTGAATTTTTGACTCCTTCCTTACCAATTTAGCTGCCTTTTATTTTGTTGTTATTGTCTAATTTCATGACTAGGACTTTCAGTACTATGTTGAGTAAAAATGGTGAGAGTGGACATCCTTTTCTTATTTCTGACCACAGAGGGAAAGCTCTCAGGTTTTCCACGCTGAGGATAATGTTATAGGATTTTCATAGATAGTCTTTATTATGTTGAGGTATGTTCCCTCTAAACTTACTTTGTTGAGAGTTTTTATCATGAATGGAATATTATAGTTTGTCAATTTTTTTTCTATGTCTATTGAAATGAACATATAGTTCTTATCCTTTTTCTTATTAGATGTGATGTATCACATTGATTGACTTGGGAATATGAACAATCTTTTCAAACCAGGATTAAATGTCACTTGATCATGGTGAATGACTTTTTTAATGTATTGTTTGATTTGGTTTGCTAGTATTTTGTTGAGGACTTTTACATCCATGTTCATCAGTTGGAGATATTGGCCTGTGGTTCATTCTCTCTCTCTCTCTCTCTCTCTCTCTCTCTCTCTCAGTGTCATTATCTCGTTTTGGTATCAGGGTAATGCTAGCCTCATAGATCATCTAGAACACTGACACATTTCAATTTGAGGTGTCTCTCTCTTTTTTTGACTGAATGTTAACATTCCTCTGAATGGTACTGATAAATGGTTCAGAAGAAAAGTTAAGTGAAATAAAGGAGTAATATTTATTCATGGTGATCAATTCAAATCAATTCATTCAAAGTCATAGAATGACTTTTGAAGTATTCCTTCATTTTTTATATTTTGATATAGTTTGAGAAGAATAGGTATTAACTCTTCTTTAAACGTCCGGTAGAATTTACATGTGAAGACCTCTGGTCCTGGACTTTTGTTTGTTGGAAGTTTTTTGATTACTGATTCAATTTCATTATTGATAATCAATCTGTTCAATTTTTCTACTTCTTCCTATTTCAGTTTTGGTAGGTTATATGTTCCCAGGAATCTATCCATTTTTTCTAGGTTGTCCAATTTGTTGGCATATAAATTTTTGTAATATTCTCTTACAATACTTGTATTTCTGTGCTGTTTCTTATTTTTCTCTCTCATTTGCGTTTTTTAAAAAAAATTTAGTCCTTTCTGTTTTTCTTTTGATAAATGTGGCTAGTGATTTATCAATTTTATTGCTTTTTCAAAGAACCAGCTCTTGGTTTCATTAATCTATTCTGCTGTTTTTGAAAATTTGCTTTGTTTGTTTCCATATCATTTATTTATCCTCTAATATTTATTATTTCCTTCCTTCTGCTGGTTTTAGGTTTTATCTTTTGTTTTTTATTTTTTGTTTGTTTGTTCGTTTGTTTTTTTAGCACTTGTAGGTGTAAGTTTAGGTTGTTTATTTGAGATTTTTCTTGCTTATTGAGTTAGACTTTTATTGCTATAAACTTTTCTCTTAGAATGGATTTGCTACATTCCAAAGATTTTAAATGGTTTTTTTCATTTTCATTTGCTTTCATGTACTTTTTAATTTATTCTTTTTTTTTCCTGGTTGACCCATTCATTGTTTAGTAGCATGTTATTTAACCTCCATGTACTTGTGGTATTTCCAGATTTTTTCTTGTGGTTGACTTCTAGTTTCATAGCATTGTGATCAGAAAAGATACATAGTATGGTATCAATTGTTTTGAATTGTTGAGGCTTATTTTATGGCCTAATATGTGATCTATCCTGGAAAATGTTCAATGTGCACTTAAAGGAATGTGCATTCTGGGGAACCTGGGTGGCTCAGTTGGTTAAGCATCTGACTCTTGGTCTTGGCTTGGTCATAATCTTGTTGTTAGTGGGATCAAGCTTTAAGTTGAGCTCTGTGCAGACAGCATGGAACTTGCTTTGGATTCACTCTTTCCCTCTGCCCCTCTCCTGCTCACGCTTTCTCTCAAAATAAATAAACTTTAAAAAGAGAAAGAAAAGAATATGTATTGTGCTGTTTAAGGATAGAATGTTCTGAATATATCTGTTAAGTCCCTTCTGGTCCAGTGTGTTGTATTGTCATTGTTTCCTTCTTTACTTTCTGTTTAAGTGATCTGTTCATTGATGCGAGTGGGGTGTTAAAGTCACCTACTATTATTGTATTATTATCGATCAGTTCCTTAATGTTTATTATTAACTGTTTTCTGTATTTGGGTGCTTTCGTGTTGGGTGCATGAATATTTATAATTGTTATGTATGCTTGTTGGATTGTCCCTTCTATTATTGTATAGGGTTTTTCTTTGTGTCTTGTTACAGTTGTTTTAAAATCTTTTTTGTCTGATGTAAGTATTCCTATTCCAGCTTTCTTTTGACATCCATCTGCATGATAAATTTTTCTGCATCTCCTCACTTTCAATCTGCAGGTGTCTTTAGGTCTAAAATGAGTCTCTTGGGGCACCTGGGTGGCTCAATTGGTTAAGCGTCCGGCTTCGGCTCAGGTCATGATCTCATGGTTAGTGGGTTGGAGCCCCGCATGGGGCTCTGTGCTGACAGCTAACTCAGAGCCTGGAGCCTGTCTTCAGATTCTGTATCTCCCTCTCTCTCTGACCCTCCCCTGCTCGCGCTGTCTCTATCTCTCAAAATTACATTAAAAAAACATTAAAAAAATTTTTTAAATGAGTCTCTTGTATACAACATATAGATGGGCTTTGTTTTTTATTTTGTTTAATTTTTATTTTTTTAAGGTTTATTTATTTATTTTGAGAGAGAGTGTGAGTGTATGTAAGGGAGAGTGGGGGCAGGGGGGAGAGGAAAAGAGGGAAAAATCCCAAGCAGGCTGGAACTTGCCAGCACAGAGCCTCATGCAGGGCCAGAACCCACAAACCAGGAAATTGTGACCTGAGCCAAAGTCAGACGCTTAAATGACTGAACCATCCAGGTGCCCCAGGTCTTGTGTTTTTATATATTCTGTCACCCTATCTCCCTCTCTTTTTTTTTAAATTTTTATGTTTATTTATTGTTGATACAGAGAGAATCAGAGCATGAGTCAGGGAGGGGCAGAGAGGGAGACATAGAATCTGAAACAGGCTCCAGGTTCTGAGTTTTCTGTACACAGCCCAACGCGGGGCTCGAACCCACAAACTGTGAGATCATGACCTGGGCCTAAGTCAGGTGCTTAACCCACAGAGCCACCCAGGCACCCCTGTCACCCTATCTTTCAATTGGAACATTTAGTCCATTTACATTCAAGGTAATTATTGATAGATATAAATTCAGTGCCATTTTATTACTTGTTTTGTGATTGTTTTGGAAAATTTTCTCTGATCTTTCTTGTCCTTCACCATTTGCCAGTTTTCTTCAGTGATATATTTGGATTTCTTTCTCTTTATTCTTTGTATATATATTAATGGCTTTTGACATGTGGTTTTCATTAGGTTGGTATATAACATTTGCTACATAAAGCAGTCTACGTTAAGTTGACGGTCATTTACATTTGAAACCATTCTTTTCTCCTCCCCATGTTTTAGGTGTCTGGTTTCATATTTTACATCTTTTATTTTGTGAGTTCCTTGACTGATTTTTAACAGAAACATTTTTTTTACTGCTTTTGTATTTCCTACCTTCATACTGTCATTTTTGGTCTTTCCTTCTCACTCAGAGTCCCCTTTAATATTTCTTGCAGAGCTAGCTTAGCTGGTCAGGAACTCATTTAGCTTCTCTTTGTCTCCTTGTATTCTGAATGATAACCTTGCTGGATAGGGTATTATTGGCTGCAGATTTTCTCAACCAGCACACTCAATATATCATGCCACTTCTAAAGTTTCTGCTGAAAAATTCAATTATAGCCTTGTGGTGTTTTCTTTGTATGTAACTATCTTCTTTTGTTTTTCTGTTTTTAATATTTTTTCTTTATCACTACATTTTGCCATTTTAATTACAATATGCCTTCATGTGGATCTGCTTTTGTTGACTTTGTTGTGGGTTCTCTGTGCTCATGGGTTTGGATATGTTTCCTTCCCAGATCAGGGAAGGTTTGTTATTATTTCTTCAAATAAGTTCTCTGTCCCCTTTTCTCTCTTCTTCTTCTATTTCTGAGACTTCAATAATGGGAATGTTATTATGTTTGATGGAGTCACTGAGTTCCTTAAGTTTATTCTCATTTTGCATAATTATTTTTTTTTCTTCTCTTTTGTTCAGCTTGACTACTTTCCATTACTCTTTTGGGTCATCAATTCATTCCTCTGGTTCTTCCAGCCTGCTAGCCATTCATTTCCCCCCCTATTTCCTTAACTACTGTAATTTCCAAATTTGACTTCAAAGATAAATTTATTTTTTAACAGTAAAAAATCCTTGTTGCTGTATTCTTCAACCTTTTAAATGATTGTGTGTTCTTAGATCAAAAGAAACGCTCTGAAAACTGAGATGAAACTTGGGTGTGGAGCAAGATTGAAGTAAAACACAACTTTAAAAATACATCTTATTTCTGATGATAGTTTTCTAAATGGAGAACTATGTTTATAAAGGTGGGGGCCCCTGGGTGGCACAGTCAGTTGAGCATCCAGCTCAAGTCATGATTCCAGGGTTGAAGGATCTCTCTCTCCCTCTCTCTAAAATTAAAAGTTAAAAAAAAAAAGAAATATGTACTGTACTCACATAGACATTTATATTTTGTTTTAAAAGAAAGCTTGCTTCTTTGGAAGTATTCTTAAATGAAGCAGAATTTTTTCTCTTTTATTTGAATATGATAGTTTCATTCTTGAAAGATATATCATAGGTTTTGGTACTGTGTACCAATTGTAACTAGCATGTGGTCCAGAAAACACTTTGTTGTTGATTTTTAAAATTTCTAAATGGTTCTTTTCTATGTATAATATCAAACTTCTACAAAGTTTACAAAGAATTTCATAAATTAGTGTTCAGTGAACTGCTCTTTTTGCTATGGTAGGCTCTTAAACACAACATTTACTCTTATAAATGAAAATTTTTGATCATCTAGAACACTGACACTTATTTCAATTTGAGGCATCTCTTTTTTTTTTTTACTGAATATTAATGTTCCTCTGAATGGTATTGATAAATGGTTCAGAAAAGAAATTGAATGAAATAAAAGAGTAATATTTTTCATGATGATCAATTAAATTATTTGCCCAACTTAAGCAAATTACTGTTTGTAACTATCAGTTTAACATGAGGTGATAAAAAAGAGTCTGAGTATACCTTTGAAATACATTTGTTTCTTTTCATTGCTTGAAGATACATTTAAAGATAGTTGGTTTGGCAACAATGAAGCAACAGAAAGAGAAATCAAGGAATTGATCCCATTTACAATTGCACCTAAAACCATAAAATACCTAGGAATAAATCTAACCAAAGAGGTGAAATATCTATACACTGAAAACTATAGAAAACTTATGAAAGAAATTGAAGAAGACACACATAAAAAAGGAAAAACATTCCATGCTCCTGGATAGGAAGAACAAATATTATTAAAATATCAATACTACCCAAAGCAATCTGCATAGTCAATGCAATCCCTATGAAAATAATACCAGCATTCTTCACAAACAATCCTAAAATTTATATGGAACCAGAAAAGATCCCGAATAGCCAAAGCAATCTTGAAAAGTAAAACCAAAGCAGGAGGCATCACAATCCCAGACTTAAAGCTGTATTTCAAAGCTGTAATCATCAAAGTCAGTATGGTACTGGCACAAGAACAAACACTCAGATCAATGGAACAGAATAGAGAACCCAGAAATGGACCCACAAACGTATAGACAACTTATTTTTGACAAAGCAGGAAAGAATATTCAGTGGAATAAAGACAGTCTCTTCAGCAAGTGTTGCTGGGAAAACTAGGCAGCGACCTACAGAAAAATGAATCTGGACCACTTTCTTACACCATACACAAAAATAAACTGAAAATGGATGAAAGACCTAAGTCAAAATCCTCAAGGAGAAAAAAAAACCTCTTTGACCTTGGCCACAGCAACTTCTTACTCAACACGTCTCCAGAGGCAAGGGAAATAAAAGTGAAAATGAACTACTGGGACCTTATCAAATAAAGCTTCTATACAGCAAAGGAAACAATCAGCAAAACTAAAAGGCAACCAACAGAATGGGAGAAGATATTTGCAAACAATATATCAGATAAAGGGTTGGTATCCAAAATCTATAACGAACTTATCAAACTCAACACCCAAAAAACAAATAATCAAGTGAAGAAATGGGCTAAAGACATGAAGAGACACTTCTCTGAAGAAGACATCCAGATGGCCAACAGACACATGAAATGATACTCAACATCACTCATCATCAGGGAAATAGAAATCAAAACCACACTGAGATACCACCTCACACCCATCACAATGGCTAAAATCAACAAGTCAGGCAACAACAGAGGTACTGGTTAGGATGCGGAGAAAGAGGATCTCTTTTGCACTGCTGGTGGGAATGCAAACTGGTACAACCACTCTGGAAAAAAGTATGGAGATCCCTCAAAAAATTAAAAATAGAACTACCTGATGACCCAGCAATTGCACTATTAGGTATTTATCCAAGGGATACAGGTGTGCTGTTTCAAAGAGACACATGCACCCCAATGTTTATAGCAGCACTATCAACAATGGCCAAAGTATGGAAAGAGCCAAATGTCCATTGGTGGATGAATGGATAAAAAGGATGTGGTATATGTGTGTGTGTGTGTGTGTGTGTGTGTGTGTGTGTGTGTGTGTGTATACACACATACAATGGGGTATTACTCAGCAATCAAAAAGAATGAAATATTGCCATTTGCAACTACATGGACGGAACTAGAGGGTATCATGCTAAACGAAATTAGTCAGAGAAAGACAAATATCATATAACTTCACTCATATGAGGACTTTAAGATACAAACCAGATGAACATAAGGGAAGGGAAGCAAGAATAATATAAAAACAGGGAGGGGGACAAAAGCATAAGAGCCTCTTATATATGGAGAGCAAACAGGGCTACTGAGGAGGTTGTGGGAGGGGGTATGGGCTAGATGAGCAAAAGGCATCTACTCTTGAGATCACTGTTACACTATATGCCAACTAACTTGGATGTAAATTTAAAAAGTTAAAGAAAAAAGAAAGAAAAAAGAATTGGTTTGGGAAGATGCTAAATAATAAGTTTTAAGTTAACTGCATTTATTAGTGTGTTTTATGTTTAAACAAAAAGGAACAATTTTTTAAAATGTTAAAAATGTCAACACATTTAGGAGTTATGTAAAAACAAATACTAATCAAATCTAGAAAAATATTTCTTAGTCTGGGTTAGGTACTACATAGGGCAGAATATTAGTAAATATATTAGGTGTGTATGAACACTTCTCTAGTCTAAGTTTTCTTTTTTTGCTATTGTTTTTCTTTTAAAATCATGGTTCTCAGACTTCAGTGGGCCTCAGAATCACCTGGAGAGTTTGTGGAAAAAAAAGTAATGGGCTTCATCACCAGAGTTTCTACTTCAGCAAGTTTATGCTGTTGGATTGGGGCCACATTAGATAACTAAATATTGTTTTAAATAATCAGTGAAGTAAAAATTTTAAAATCAAGATATGTCAAAATGCAGTTTTTGCACATCCCCTATTTTGTACTTAAAGAGCATTATGCAAGTATTCTAAAAATATTTAGACTTTTATCACTGTCAGTTTTGTGTTTTCCTTTCTGTCTGGACAGATCAATGCAGATTTCAATGGGGCATAACGTTCCGAAAGATGAAGTACTGTGAGTGTTTTTATTACTTTTTCTTGAAAACATGCTTAACAGTAATGATAGCCAATCAGAACCAGAAACAGTAAGATTTATCTATCTATATTGATATCTTAAGATATTTACTATAAGATATTGGCTCACATAATTATGGAAGATGGCACATCCCACGATTTGTTGTCTGTGAGGGAGAGGCCCAGGAAAGACAATGATGTATTAATAAGAGAAAGGAATTCTCTACCTGAGACCAAGAGAACTTATAGAAGGTTATAAATTCAATCAATCAATTCTGAAGGTCTGAGAACCAAGAGCACCAAGTGCATCAATTTCACAGACGAACCAGTCAGGCAGAGTGAAATCAACCTTCTGCTGTTTTGTTTCATTCAGCCCATCAATGCATTACATGACATCCACCAGCATCCAGGAAGGCCATGTACTTTACTTAGTTCACTAATGTTATCTCTACTGGATACACCCTCACAGATACAACAGAAATAATATTTAACCAGATATCTGGACATCCTATAGGCTAATCAAATTGGCACATACAATGAACCATCATATATCCACCCACTGTCAACTTAGCACTCATCCACAATTCCTTAAACCATACTTAACTCCAAGTAAAGACAGTAGTGAGGTCACAATTCCACCTAACATGATACAGCCATGCTGTATAAAACTGAAAATGCACTAACCCTTTCCTCAGAAAAGGGGGTAAAGTCTTTGAGTGATGTTTACTCTTCTCATTGATATCTGGTAACTTAAACACTATGATGTCAAATTAACTATAATTAACTACTATGCAATAATTGAATACATTTTATATTACAAGATAAGAGAATATAAGTGGAAAGAAAATGAAGATTTGAAAATGAATACATACATATAGAAATATATGGGTCTGTATCAACAAACACACACAAATATATTCTTACCAAACTGAGGAGTAAATACTTCTGCTAATTATGGTCCTCATTTCTGTAAATGGTCATGTGGTATAGCTGGTATTTATAAATACCTCCTCCACTGCCTATTCTATAATCCCTTTTTCTACAGCAAGCACTTCAGCTGGTCAGTGTTTTTACCTGGTCATTCTTTACCTTCATTCCTTACATGTCTGGCCAATAGAAATCCTGTTTGGATTGGTTTGTTGGAGTTTTCCATTGACCTTAACTATAAGGAACAGAACTACTAAGAGACGTCCTAAGTGATGTGAATTTCAGACATCTTGTCCTCATCTCCATTGTGGAGAAGTAGTCCAATTTCTCCTTGGTAGTCTCATCACCTAGCAAAGTAACTCCCTTCATTGCATGACGGCTTAGAGGAAGGAAGGGCATAATGTAGCCGAGTGCCAGTTTTAACTTCCTGCTCAACTGTTTGTGTGCTGGTGAAAGCATTCCTCCCTTTGGCTGTAAGGTAAAGCAGAGCAGAACAGCAGAGCAGAAAAGCATGGTCACAGGAAGTAAGAATCATACTCGTTCATCATTAAAGGTAATAGTGAGCGGTGTCACTTCCATTTCCACTACCTGATTTGTAGATTCATGAATTCTAGCTAGAGGAGAAACAGTACTGATTATTGGACACTGATTCAGAAAATACATAACCTTCTGGAGAACACTGCCAAGCCATGTCTAGGTGGTGCAGTAACTGAGTTTCAAAATTTGATTCCATTGTTCTAGCAAACTACCTGTATCAGGATGACTGGGAAATGGTAAGAAAAGTGAATTCTGTTATCAAGAAGCCACACGTTATTTACAGTGAAATGAGTTGCTGATTAGAAACAATGTGGGTGGATTACCATGACAGTAGATTAGGAATTCTGTAAGTTCACAGAGTGTTCGTAGAAGCATTGCATGCAGGACCAAAAATCTTAATCCAGAGTTAAGTATCTATTCTAGTAAAAACAAATACTTTACAACCCATTATTGTGATCAGACCAATGTAATCAACCTGCCATGAGGTAGGTGGCTGATTATGCCAATGAGGAAACTCAAGTGTTAATCCATGCTGCTGGCAGACTGAGCACTCAACAATGTCCATAGCTGGGTCAGCCATGATAAACAAAATGACATATTACAGAGTCCATGCATAATATCCATTTGTGCCACCATAGTCCCCCTTTTCATGAGCCCATTGGCGATTAAAGAGTTCGCAGGAGAAATATGTTGACTGGTATCGTATGGGTCATCCTACCCACTTGATTAAAATCTTCCACTGTTGAGGTCTCCCTTTGTTGTTTATGGAACACAAATACATTCATGTGTTTTGTTCGTTGAGAGGGATCTATCCTAATACCCTTTCCATAAATTTTCTTGTCATTTTCCAGTCATAATTTTTTAATGTCTCTAACCATTCAGCCAAACCATTTCTCAAAGCCCCTGCATCATTACATAGCCACATACATGGCTAAGATGAGTTTATACATAGCATCTAAATGAACAACCTAGTAAATGCTCAAACTTATGCCCATTGATAGGATTTTCCTTAATTACTGTCCTTCAGGGATGTCCCATAGACTGTCAGTAGTGCTGCAACTGTCTACTTTCAAATGGTATCTGTATATCCTGTAGAACTAGCAGTAAACCAGATCCAGGTCATTCCTCTGTCTACTGTGAGAAATCTTTGTGAGTCTGTAAGTATGGCTAGAATAGAGAAGCTAGCCTTTAATGTAGGGGGAAACATGGGCATTCAGACCACTTCTTCATGTAACTTACTGGCACCTTCAAGGCCTGGGGAGGCTACATCATGTATATACCATGCCATTTGTGGCCATGTACTCCCATCTTAATGGCTTGGTGGGTCAGACAACACTCAGTTCATGAAGGGAAGCTCTAGTCTCACAGGAATTTGGTGGCCCATGGTTAAGCATTCAATCTCTACTAAGGCCTAGTAGCAGACCAATAGCTGTTTCTCAAGTGGGGAAGAGTTGTCTGCAGTGATGACATGGCGTAGCTCCAGACCTAAAGTCCTGTGCTGTGATTTACACATAGAGACCTGCCTAAGGCTCCAAAGAACATACCTATCTGCCACTGTGATTTCAACCACCATTGATTTTACTTGCATAGCCTCTTAGACCTTTGTAAATTCTTCTCCTGTTCAGAATCACACTTAAAACTAACAGTTTTTCTGGACACTTGGTAAATGGGTTGAAATAATACATCCAAATAAAGATGAGATAGCTCCAAAATACACAGGATCCCACTAGCTGTTGTACTTTATTTTTGGCTGCAGGAGGAACAGATGCAACAACTTATCCTTTACCTGAGAAGAGATATCTCCACATGACCCACCAATTGGACCTCTAGAAATTTCACTCAGATAAATGAGCCCTGAATTTTGTTGAATTTATTTCTGAACTTCTGGCATGCAAATGTCTACTAATAAGTCTACAGTAGTTGCTAATTTTTCTCACCAGGTCCACTCAGTATAAGAAACATGTGTGATATCTTATGGAAGGGGAAGAAGATAAAGATCCTTGAGTGAATATTTGCAAATCATACATCTGATAAAAGCTTTGTATCCATAATATACAAAGAATCTCAAATTGAAGAAATATATACCTCAATTTAAAAAAAGAAAATATTTGAACAGACACTTCAGTAAACAAAATATACAGATGTCATATAGAGACACAAAAATACATTCAATATAATTCATCATTGGGAAAATGCAAATGATTACCATAGTGAGATACCATGATCTACCACTGAAAATAACTAAAATTGAGACTACTCATAATGGAAACAGTCATGCAGACTTTTGTATTCTAGATAAGGCACAAAATGAGGTGAGAGATAAATGTACAAAGTTGAAGGGGAAATTTAAACTTAACTCAAGTTTGGGTTGTGTTAAGCTTAACATGCCCCTATTGCTTACCCAATCCTCCTGCTGAGTATTCACAGGGCTTTTCTTTTTATCTATGTAGTTTATTTCTCCTCTTTTTTTGGCTGTAATAAACAAATTCTAAGGACAAAGAATAAGTTACTAATGACTCTACCAAAATATAGACCCTTTGCTTTCCCCCTAGCTGCCAATCAAGTCCCACGTGGAGATTAAGCATTTTTTTCTACTCTTCACACATCAAATAAAAATACTGCTATATCTTCATTGTCATATTTTGACATATATAATGTCATTATTTTCTGAATGAACATTCATTTTCATTTCTCTCCTAATGCTGAAAGGCAAACATGAACACCTTACCACCTTGCTCAAAATATCTAACTAGTTGTCCTTAAAAGTGAGATAAAGAACAATTGCCTGACCTAGCCTCGAGACCCTGTGTGATCCAAACCATGCTGGTCTTTCTTATTCCATCTGGCTCCTTCTTGCTTCTTTCTTGCATGCTAGCTACATTTACCACTTTTGGTTTTTTGTTCATCCAAAGATCTAGCTCTGAGATCATCCAGACCCTCCAATGATGGAAGATCATAAAAATGCAAATGTCCAACACATCAGCTTGTTAGACATTAGACTCTCAGGTATCTTCCCTAACCTATTGAAGGAGAATCTGCATTTTAAGAAAATCTCCAGGAGCTTCACAGGCATTAATGTTTGAGAAACACTGATAGATACCACCTCCCAATGTGATCCTTTGTTTTGTTTTCCCTTTGTGCTTTCCTGAACCTTTGCCAAATAAGATTTCTCATCTGCTTACAAATTACAGTGGGAAGTTAGGTGTAAGTCTAGAATGTAAGCTGTAGTTTGCATGAGGAGGACAACTGTATTTGGGGTTGGCTCCTGAAGGGAATCTAGAACTTTGGCCTCATTAAAATCATGTGATTAGCTCATTTTAAGATGAGACTAAAAAAGCACTCAGAACATCAAAGTTTATAGATAAATTGAAGTTTGAAAAATTATGTCAGTGTCATTAATTGTGGAAAATAAGGGCCTAAAGTGTAATATCTATGATAACTTGATGTTTATGATCTCAGAGTCTGAATCCCCTATGGGACAGCAGGACTTCTCATACATGTTCAAACTATAATACCCAGAAGAACAGCTTAGTTTTGTCCTAAAGGGACAAAAGGATGTTATTAGGGGAATTTTAGTTCTTCACTTCTTTTTCTTCTGACAAATGCACATAGTCATACTGCTGGTTGACTCTTGTGTTTGAAACAAGTTGATATAAAATTTCCTAAGGTTGGTAAATGAAGTCTTCAAAGTGAATCAATGTTGCTGTCTATGTTTTGTCATTCCAGTGCTAGTGTATTTTTTTCTATTTTAGAAGGCCTAACACTTTGAAGAGATTTCCTCAATTTCTTAAAAGATATGGGTAAGAGAGAAATGATTTCTATCATATTCATTATTCTTTGTATATAAAGTTGAAATACTGTTAGACTTATAATAATTGTACATTGGGTTTACAAGAGGCCATAAAGCCAATGAGTAAGAGAAAACAAAAAGTGAGTAAGTTATATATTTTATTTTGGTGGTCATAACCTAGATAAGCAAAATAGCTGTGAGACTGAATTGCTCCCTTAACAATGCTTTATTACCTCTTAACATACCTGTGATGACTTTGTTAGTATTGGTGAATAAAATTTTAAACAGTTTAAAATGATTTTGTAATGATTCCTACCCACATAAGAAATCTTTCTGGTTATTCTGATTTAAAACTCTATCATATTTAACTGATCACATATTCTGATTAAAACTTTTAAGGTAAAGAGGAGAAAGCAGGAAAAAACCTCCTTGACCTCAACGACAGCAATTTCTTCCTTGGCAACCCCCAGAGGCAAGAGAATCAAGAACAAAAATGAACTACTGGGACCTCATCAAGATAAAGAGCTTCTGCACTGCAAAGGAAAAAATAAAAAAAAAAAACTAACAGGCAAATGACAGAATGGGAAAAGATAGTGGCAAATGGCATATCAGATAAAGGGCTAGTATCCAAAATATATAAGGAGCTCACTAAACTCCATACACGAAAAATGAATAACCCAGTGAAGAAATGGGCAGAAGACCTGAATAGATACTTCTCCAAAGAGGACATCCAGATGGCCAACAGGCACATGAAATGATGCTCAGCGTCACTCATCATCAGGGAAATACAAATCAAAACCACACTGAGATACCACCTCCAACTGTTCAGAATCGCTAAAATGAACAAATCAAGAGAATGTAGATGCTGGCGAGGATGTGGAGAAATGGGCACCCTCCTACACTGTTGGTGGCAATGTAAACTGGTGCAGCCACTCTGGAAAACAGTGTGGAAGCTCCTCAAAAAACTATCCATAGAACTCCCGTATGACCCAGCAATAGCACTGCTGGGGATTTACCCAAGGGATACAGAAGTGCTGATGCATAGGAGCACATGTACCCCAATGTTCATAGCAGCA
>PISW01012951.1:0-29104 GCA_004023785.1 Mungos mungo | reverse complement strand
CTGTCTAAGTCCAACCCACATGCTGCAACAGTGAGGGCTGCCTGTTCAAAGGTAGGAAAGAAGAGAAGGTATTAAGGGTTGGGTCCTGCCATAGATTACTTACTCAGAAATCCATCTGCAAAATTGCTGAGCTATAGAAAAACAAGAGCAATAGTTAGGAGGTTGAGGTGAAGTTAAAGAAGCAGAGCAACTGATTACACGTCCAGCTGGAGGGGTGTAGGTTGGTTTGCAAATGGAGGAAGGGGTGAGAAGTCAGAAATGGAGGAGGCAGAGAGAACGAAGTGAGGTGTCAGGCCAGCAGACAGCTCCAAATCTGAATTTGTAAACACATAGCCATCTGGAAGAACTATTCCTTCTTTGCAGGCCCCCAGCATCTGCCTTGGGTGAACCAAACCAAACCATAAACTCTCCCAACCCACTCAGTGGCTCTGCCCAACTTCAACCACTCTCTCCGCAAACCCTTTGTCATCACATGCAAACCACCCTAATCCCATCAAACCACTCTCCCATCTGCCCCCCTCCCGACAAACTTATGGCCTGAACTTACTGCCATTTATTCTTCTTTGGGGTTTTTTAGTGGAAGAAACATTCCTTCCTTTGTCCCAGGCAACTCTTTCTCCATCTCTTCTCTACCTATCCCCTTATGTCTCCTGCATTACCAAAATTAATCTCAAATTGTTCTCTCCTCCACTTCTACACACTCCTATTTTTCTCATTGTCTCCTTACCTTAGTCCAAAAAGGAGCTTACAGTTCTGCAATATTTAAACTGAGATGGTCATTCATGCATTCAATCCACAAGCTTCAGCCATGCGCCTACTCAGAGTTCTGCATGGCTGCACTAAAAGCTCTGAATACCAAATTCAGAGCAGTGGCCATGCATTGCTTATATTGGCAGAGATATTTTGTTTTGTTTTGTTTTGTTTTAAGGGAGACCCAATTTCTTGTATAAACCCTAAATGCATATCAAATGAAATAGGAACAGGGTCGTTTTCCCAGCCAAACCTGAAGTAAAAGTCAATAGCCACTGGCTGCCTCTTCTAACTCCCTACCTCTTCTTCAGGGGGGCTCTGGTCTGTACAAGGACACCTAATGGTAGCAGACCTGGTCAAAAACCACCAAGAAATACAAGCCAGAACTGACAGGACACCAGTCTTCTGGACCCAAACCATACACAGACGAGAAAACAGAGGGATTTTACAGGCTACGTTTGGGACCATAGTGATATAATACAGAGCTTTAATAGCCCGGTTAGTGAGTTCATTTAATAAATCAAGCTATCCCCAAGGAGATGTTTCCAGGTATTTATTTATCAGCAACTACTTAAATCCATGCTGAAGTTATTATATCATTCTTGATTTAAAACTCTAGTTTAAGATGGCAAAATAATTGGAGATCTCCCATTCTTGTAGGATACATAGCTGAATAAGTAATCAATAGTTAACTTTTTCCTTCTCAATCAAATCTAGTCACTACTAGTCAGTACCTGGCACTATGCTCAAACACTCCAAAGTTCCTTGAACCACAGATTTCAGGCCTGGGAAGGATGGTGAACACACCTTTCTAAGGCTAACATACCATCTTCTCAAAGTGATATAAACTGCAGTTTCAGGAATGTTGAGCAGTTTGTGCTTCTGCTGATGCTGCTTTTATTACGAAGACTTAGCTCAGACATTTTTAACACAATATTCATTCCTCTCACCAGTCTACATGCTTCCTCTAGCATCATAAAAACACAAATGCATTCCTCGCTTTTTATCAAAAGAAATAGTACAATAACACTATGGTATGGAAGGAAATGGTGGAGGGGAGAAGGAATAGAGAAAAATAGTCTGGATGGGGTGGGGAATCCTCAAGGAAAGCTGAGACAAAAAGTCGAAAATAGCTGGGCCGGCTTTGATCAAAGAGGTCTAGTCAAGATCTTATTAGAGGTATAACTTCACATACCAGGAAGCCATGGACCATTCCTCAGATTGTTTCTTTATTTCCCATGAATATACTATAATACTGTCAATTCAGTATCTGCCTCCAAGACATCTCTCCTCCCCTCCAGACCCTAAAATGCAATTGCCTACTCAAAAAACTTCCCTGGCCTTTTCACAGGTATCTCAGAGTGAGATACCTTACTTCATCGTCCTTTTTCTAAACCTGCCACTCCTTCTGTGCTCACTTTCTCAGTGGCTCTGTTCACCCAGTTAACTGGAGCCCAGAAACCTGGAAGTCATCCTTGATTCCTCTTCAATTACCCAGTCTTAAATAGCTTCCTAAATATCTCTTAATCCTTACTCTTCTATACTCCAGGCCTACTATCTTGGTCATAGCCATTGTCTTTCACTCTTGCCCCATCCACTCTATTCTCTAGCTACAGCCATAACACTGATATCTTTTATGAGACTGCAAATCTGATCACATATCTCCATAACTCAAAAAACTACAGGAATTCCTACTGCTTTAAGATGAATTCTAAACCTTTAAAAGAGCTTCCAACCCTTCAATAGTGAGCCCAGGATTCTCTCTTTAACCTCATCTCTCCTCACTTCCCTCCTTCCGACTCCGCATTCAGACCATTCTGAAATCCTTTTTAGTTTCTTTCTTTCTTTCTTTCTTTCTTTCTTTCTTTCTTTCTTTCTTTCTTTCTTTCTTTTTCTTTTTCTTTCTTTCTTTTTCTTTCTTTCTTTCTCTCTCTCTCTCTCTCTCTCTCTCTCTCTCTCTCTCTCTCTCTCTCTTTCTCTTTCTTGTTTGCTGGCTTGCTGGCTTGCTTTCTCTTTCTCTCAAATCCTTTAAGTACATTGTTCCCCCTGGCTGAAACACTAGCCCATCATGTACCCATTCTCTTTAGTAACTGTGTAATTACATCTCCATTAAAACTCTTGGTTCCATGAATACAGCATTGCATGTGTCTGTTTCACTATATCATAGGACCTAGGACAATGCTGGCCACAGACTAGGAGCTCAATAAATATTTTCTGAACTAATGAATGAGTGAATAATTGAGGTTCATTCTGAGTGACTTTTAATTATCCTCAAGCTATAATTTCAAGGTTCCATTGATTTGCTTGTAATGGGAACAAATGCTTTTACTAATACGAAATGAATTCTAGAGGTCCCCCACACATGCACAGGCAAGTTGGTGAATGATATACTATTGTCAATAGTACCTTCCTCCTTTATCCTCTTATTTATTCATTTTTCAATGACCAGTGATTAGACATGTGATATGATTAATAATGTGTGTTTATACTGAAACTATACAATGAGCTAGATTCAAAAATAAAGCAAAGGAGAGAATGCAATTTGAGGAACCTAAGGTGGGCTGGTCTGGCAGAGTGCAGATAGATAAAAACAAGAATTTTCAATACAAAGAGTATAAGGATTTCTTATATCATACACCTGTTGTGCAGCTGAGCCAGGTGTTATAAAACAGATATAGTTCTTGTCCTTTAGCATAGACTCTAGATTTTAGAGTCTAGGAGAACGCCTGGGTGGCTCAATTGGTTAAGCATCTGACTTTGGCTCAGGTCATGATTTCACCGTCTGTGGGTTCGAGCCCTGCTGACAGTTGTGCTGACGACTAGCTCAGAGCCTGGAGCCTTTCTTTGGATCATGTATCTACCTCTCTCTCTGACCCTCCCCTCCTTGCACTGTCTCTCTCTGTCTCTCAAAAATAAAAAATAAAACAAATAAACAAACAAAAAATCATTAGAATCTAGGATAAGCAAGGCATGTCTAGGCCACATCGGCATCTTTAATTTTTGACATCCCAAGTTTCATCATCCAAGAGCTATTCATATCCCAGCCGCCATAGGTGGCTGTTCTGAATGAAATCCACCCCATGTACTGAGGCAAGAAGAAAGAACTAAGTCTACCACACTGCTTTAAACAAACACAACATTGCTATTTCACTGTAAAACATACACAGCCCAATCTGAAACAGAGCTCAAGCATAACCAAAGAAGTCTGTTTATATAATTAATCTGAAGAGTGGCAGAGTGTCTGGTAAAATACCCCCTGCCTACTATCCAGCAAGGGGATAAATCTCCCAGGCCAGGCTAGCTAATTCCTGCACTATATTAAGTGCTTTTACACAGTGTGCCAAGAGGCACATAAGGCCAAGCATGCTTGATTACATTACTTGTTGACTAGGGCCCTGCAGACTCATCAAAGGAAGGAATGCAGGCCAGCACTGTGCCAAAGCCCCTCACCCTAACCAGTGTTCCAAGTCTTACAGAGGCTCTCAGAATGCTCCCAAGATGTAAGGAGCTTGTTTTAGGAAATTCAAACCTCAGCAAAGATTAAGCATCTATAGTCAGTGAGGCATTGGCCCAAATTGTTCAAAGGAATTTGTTTCACTTTAGTCCACCCTGTTGAGCAGGAATCTTAACCAGGCTTCCTCTACTCTAATTACACGAATATGTCTATATGTGTCTATTGCTCCAAGGAGAAAGGTCATACCAGGCTGTACCACTGGATCACTCAGGTTTCAGAGAAGGTAAATTTGGTGCCAAGCCAGCTGAGACGTTTCTGAACTTTCACTGCATTCCCAAAGAAACTTGGTGGCCCAGAAAAGTAAAATACCTAAGCATCCACAGGTGATACTTTCTAAGTGTCCCCGCTGTCTTCCTGGATGTCGTACTTGGTTTGTGTTGGGATTAAGAAGCTACATTTCAATTCCCCGCAAAGAAGGAAAGGCCATCAGCCCAACATCATAATCATCCATCTGACCTGTATCATAGCTACAGATTTGGTCCAACCCTAGGTTCTGACCCCAGCCTTGTAGTAAGATTGTTATTCAGTTGAGACTACATCAGAGAGCCTGGGAACTGGGCCTAAGATTCAAAGACTTAGAGGCCATGAATTACTCTGAACCAGACCCTGAAAGTCAACAACCCACAAGAGTATGCTCAATTCAGTACCCTGGTAATCCTGATTTTAATCTTGAGGTCAGACATGGTACCAAATGGCCTCCTGTTGAACAAAACTGGCTGAGATAGAAGCTCTGCATATATGCCTCTTTTCCCTTAGAATCTGGATGGTGTGAACCCCAATAGAGGACAAATTAGAGCTAATGGGGGGTCTTCTCCCCCTTATGCCATCTTGCCATGGGACCAATATTCCTACCCATTGAACTGATAAAAATGAGAGAAACAAGAAAGATATTTTGATAATCTCAGAAATACACCTATTGAAAATATGCAGTTCTTCTGCACAACTCTAAATTACGTCTTAGAGATAAAACCATATATGGAATAGTCTCATGTGCTGACACAGGCAAAAATGACTCTTGACCTGATGCCACATTCCAGAGGAAAGAGTTATGTTGTTTGAAATCACAAACACAAGGTTTCTTGTGGTTCTATTATTTATTATTATTTATAAGGAACACTATGGATTCAGATTTAAGATATTTGGCATATATATTGGTCATAAGAAATCTGTGTACATTTACAGGGTGTCTGGGTAGTTTAGTCCATTAAGCATCTGACATCGACTCAGGTCATGATCTCACTTTTTGTGAGCTCAAGCCCCATGTCAGGCTCTGTGCTGGCAGCTCAGAGCCTGAGCCTGCTTTGGATTCTGTGTCTCCGTCTCTCTCTGCCTCTCCCCTGCTCACACTCTGTCTCTCTCTCTCAAAAATAAATAAATGTTAAAAAAATTTTTAAAAAAGAAATCAGTGTACATTTTAAGGAAACCAAACATGCTGTCAACTCCAAAATAACCAGAATATAAGAAATTCATCAATATACTTATACTTTGTTCAAATATGTTCTAGGCAGTAAATAGTTAAGAGTTTGAGATACATCCATTTATAAGTCAAAAAAATTTCCCCTTTGGCCTGATTAAGGCAAAAGGAAAAGGAGTGAACAGAAAAAAAGACATATTTTATAATTCTGTTTTGCTTCAGTAGACAAAGCAGGGAAAACAGGAGAGCAGCTCTTCCTCTCTCCTCAACGTAGCAGTATCAGCTGCTTCTGAAGAACATAATCTGAACCACCCAATTACAACATCAGCTGTCAGTCAAGAGGTTTTGCTTGTTTCCATTACCTGATAATGTTCTTAAGACCAGAGTTTCCCATATATTGGTCCATAGAATCAAATCACCTGGGAAATATGCTTAAAGATTCAGGTCTCCAAGCTTGTCCCACTGAATCAGCATCCTAAGAACTGAGTTAGGTACCTTTGTTTTGAATGAATACCACAACTGACTATAACACAACATCGGGTTTAGGAACTACCATTCTAAAAAGTTTGACCCAGGAGTGCCTGGTTGGCTCAGTCAGTTAAGCATCCACTCTTGGTTCTGGTTTCAGCTCAGGTTGTGGTTCATGAGTTCAAGCCCTACATCAGGCTTTGCTCTGACAGTGCAGAGCCTGCTTGGAATTCTCTCTCTCTCCTTCCCCTCTCCCATTTATGCACATGCATCCACTTGCTCACTGACTCTCTCAAATAAATGAATAAACTTAAAAAAAAGTTTGACCTGAACTTACTGAAACAGCTTTTGAGAAACTATTAGAAATATAATAGAAGTACTAAAAGAAAGAAATATTAAGTAAACCCAGTTGATGGTTTTGTTTTGGCTATTTCATAACTGCTTTATCTAAGGAAAAAGTAGCCATGCACAGAATCTATTTGGTAAGGACAATTACATTAGTACTACTTTTGTAGTACTTCCACAAGCCATTTCTGGAGAACAAAATATTAATGATTTGAATCTTAATTATCTGTACAGCTTGTTAATGTCTTCACAGCCCATTCACAGGCCAGAGGCCTCCAAAAATAGCTATCTGGAAACAGAGTTACCTAATGGAAAAGTTCAGACATGGCTGAGGTATAATATATAATAAAATAAATTTGTAGGTCATGGTTTCCAGATTTATGAATCCCAGATGTTGTTAAATTTGTAAATACATACATGAAGTGATTGTGAGATTCCTTTAAAAACCAACAGGAAAAGCTACCTTTTTAATATGTATTTGTTGATTAGTCATTGGTTGTATATATTTAGTTTTCTATATAACTTTTCTGCACATTATTAGATGATGATATTATCACAACCAAGGATTGAAAATATGATAACCACATGCAATTAGGCATTTTCCCTTCCTACTCTCAACTAAAAGTTTAGGTCCATTATGTGAAAAACATAGAAAGCAGGACAATAGACTCACTAAAGTAAAGAAGATTATAAAAAAAAAATTCTCAATCTAGTGAAAAATCACAATGTTACAGATTTCAAAAATGGTTTTTATTGTGTTTTTAAAATGTTGTGTTTTAAAAGCATACTTTCTTGAAATGTTTTCTGCTTCAGAATCCTCTTCTATTACTTGAGAGCAATTCCATCTAGGGAGATACATGTGGCAGCAGGCCTGTCTCCGTCCCCCCGCCCCACATTACTCTCTTTCTTTTCCAGCGTGTCAAGTTTCTATCTCAGTTAACTCTTCATAAATTTTGTATCATTGCAAAACAGAACCTCATCTTGCACTTCACAATTTATGTATTGATCTTATGTATTATTGTGATTCATATTTTATCTTATTTCCAACAGTAGCATTTTTCCCTCTGTGATGTTAAGACCAATCTATTTGGAAACGATGAGTAGCCGACATTGTCTCCCTCACTGTCTCTAGTCAGATGAAAGAAAAAATGAATTCATATGGGTCTTTATGAGTCCCAAGGAGTCTCTCTCCCCATAACCTCTCCACATTTCCTTCCTGTGCCCTCTGAGAGGAACACCTCAGGACCTGGTTTAGGACATCAGTATCTCTCCCATCACTGAGCCTTTTGTTGCACTGAGAGAGGGAACAGAAAAGCACAACTAGAAGCTAGAATGAAACATCCAGAATTTCATGATGCCTATAAATATTCCAAACACTCTCCCTCTTTTCCAAAGTAACGGTTATGAGTGAATATTACATAATCATACACAAACATAAGGTGTCAGGTAAAACCAACAGTCCAGAGCAGATGTGGAAGACAACTATTCCCATTAAACATCTACTCTTCTGAGGGTTATGCCAAAGCAAGCCTGAATTCCGGCTTCAGAGCGAGATAAAGACTTTTTCAGACTGGTGGGAGCTGTCCACATGGAGTTACCTGATGCCAGGAGAAGTTGGGGAACAGCAGGCTTTCTAAAAAACATTGGATCTAAAGTAAAGAAAAACTAGGAAGGAAATAAGCCCACTGCTGAAAACAAATAAATCCAATCAATCTAAATCACAAGAACCAATGGAAGAAGGCACTACAAAGCAAAGTTTGGCTGAACACCTTATCTGAGAGGCAGGATAGCTGTTTCGTTACAAAATATGACAATATAAAACACTCCATAATCTTAGTAGAAAAATGTCACAGGACATGAAATACGAAATAAAGGTATGACTCCAAAACAAGAATTTGGCTTTTTTTTAAAAAACATATTATTAAGTACATATTAAGCATTTCCTTTCTCTCCTTTTAGTTAAAAGATCCTCTAAGTTCCTGGAAGATAAGCATTTGGCCTTTCCTCTCTATATCACTAGCAACTAGCATGGTAGACATACCAGCTGTGCAGTGAATTTCTGCTGAATCAACTGGATGGATGAACAAACATATCTCATCTTCTCTTTTTCTAAAAGGTTATATGGTATAATGAATTAACAAACAAACAAAAAAGCAAGGGAAAAATGCATATGGTAAGTCATTTAATCATGCAGCAAGAACAGACCTATTTATTAAATAGGCCTGAATAAAGAGAGGGGCATCTAGTGGCTCAGCTGGTTGAGTGTCCGACTTTGGCTCAGATAGTGATCTCCCAGTTTGAGTTTGAGCCCTGCATCAGGCTCGCTGCTGTCAGAGCAGAGCCTGCTTCAGATCCTCTGTCCCCTCTCTCTCTGCCCCTCTCCCGCTCAAGCTCTTCCTCTCAAAAAAAAAATTAAAAAAGCAAATGAATAAAGATAATGGTTGGCATTGTATACAGGTAAGATCAATTGTATACATACCCAAGAGTTCAACGGAAGAAAAATCTGGTGGGCAGCACTACATCTCCTTTTTCCCACATGTCTGCCAAGATTGTATTTCCCAACTTCTCACTATTTCTGGCCCTTAATAGATTTACACTAAATATTCTTAAAATCATTTGGCATATTATGAGCAAACGCGGAAATTATAGTGGCAAAAAAAAAATTACTGTGGTGAGTATGGTGCTAGCTTAGCCCACATGTAGTTAGCAGCAGCTTCTTGAACGTAAACCTGAGGTTGACCAGGTTTTTTTCCAAAACATCTTGGTTTTGGTTTTGCCTTGTGTTTAAGCTGCAACCACTCCTGGAAGAAACTCCAGTAAAATGTTGAATACAAACACTGTCACGGTTCCATAGCAATACAGGAGGTTCCACCTGAGAGCACTGAGCTAAATAAGCATCAAGCATGGGGGACTACCTCTAGAAGGTAGCCACTTTCTACATTCTAGCTAATCTAGTATTACATGCTGGGTATGGGGAAAATGCTGCTCTCTAGCCCTTTGGGTACAGAGCTTAGCCTTTCCCCAGTCTTACTAATGTGTGAAGCTAAAGTAAAGAACTATAACATTCTACTCTTCATAAATGTACATCCCTCACTGAGCCCGTATCTTTATTGTTTCCAACCTCCCTCCTCCATTATACCCTATATCCTAGGGGGAAAAATATATGAGAAATAGTGGTAATCTATATATATGAAGGCCTAGAAGTTCAGCTGCCAAACATGGCCTCTCAGTAAGCAAGAGAAAACTGAAAAACTTGCGGCATATTAAAATATTAAGGGGAAATGACTAAGAATGTCAAATGTTTTATTTAACAGTTTAAATTGTTTCATGAATGTCTTCTTCCAACACCATCCCTGTATCCAAGAGTCAATGGCTACTGGAAATAACCTTAAAAATCTAAATACTGGTTGCTTCATGGTTTTAAGGCTTCAGTGGCTTTTCTTAGGGCTCCCCGAAAGCCACTTGTGTATGCCCTGAGCCCAACATACTTTAATTTGCCTTTCTGAGTCAAAAAAGGAGAGGCAGAGAAGGCCAGAAGAGAGAAGGAAGCAGAAAGGTGTTTCCCCTGTCTTCCCTTGTGCTCCAGAATAAGTAGGGGTAGGTCCAGCATATTCCAAATGTAGAAGATGAAGCCACACACACACCATACCATTTCCAAGTATTTTGTTATTGTGCAAACAGGATACAAATCTATATTATGTATTCACTTGGTTTAAAGAATAGGAGAGTTACTCAATGTTCAACTTCTATTCTACTCTAGATGAAATTATTTTCTATTTTACACTTATGTCCCCCTTCCTTCAGATTCTACACTGGGGTGAGTGCACTCCTTATACAGCAATAAATTTAGATGTGTCTAACTGAGAGAAATCTACAATAATGTGGCAACTTCAATCTCAAGGTAATAAAATCTTTATAGCAGTCTTCACTGCTTTATATATTTGGTTTACACAACCTTTTTTAAAGAATTGTTGGGGGTTTGTTTTAATTTTTTCCCCTTTCTTTCAGCCTTTTCTCCAACATTCAACTTTTACTTTGAACTACACTGTTTAACTAGAAATTAAAATACCTTTCTGAAGGTAGTACCCAATGCCATCCTAACTTGGAGAATTAAGGGGAGTTTGTAGAGTCATTCAGTAAAGTTCATACTCAATGTGAAAATGATCACAGCCAACATGTACGGAATAAATCCAATTAGCATACGGGTACTTAGAGTTCATTCATTTAATATGAAGTGACATTTTGATAACTAAAGAATTGAGCCATTAGCACTCTCTGGTTACAACCTGTCTGACAGATTCTGGGCATGAACTTCACTAATTGAGTTTTCAAGGACTTAGGTGAGGATTAGTGATGGGGATGCATTCCGTTCTCCGTTTCCTCTGTACAAGTGCTTCTGGGAGTCCTTTGGAAATGGCCTCTTTTCCAAGAAGTCTTTAAGAAAGCATGTTCAACAGTTTGGACAGGGAAGAAAATTGTTCCAGTTTTTGTCCTTTTTTTTTCCTTTGAAAATCATCTCTGACCTTGATCAAAGAAGTTCAATTGATTAAGACATTTTGGTAACGTGCCATTAAAAAGTGGTATTGATACAAATCTGCAATTTTAGGTCTTGATAGGATTGCTGCAGTCTAATTTGGAGTATTATTAGGGTTTTATTTGGCATTTGGGGAGATTCAATGAATAACTGCTGAATGAATGAAGCAGAGCAATGAACTCTAGCTAAATGAAAAATTGCTCTCCTAAATTCTGTGTGTTGCCCTGTCTCTAGATACACTTGCTTTGCTCTTGTTGTAGAAACCTTGTTTAGAGTTCCTCATGTCTGTCAGAATATCAGGACAGCCTTCTTTCTTTCCTGCATCTGCTGTATTTTTTTTTAATTTTTTAATGTTTTTTATTTATTTTTGAGAGACAGAGAGAGACAGCACGAGCAGGGGAGGGTCAAAGAGGGAGGGAGACACAGAATCCGAAGCAGGCTCCAGACTCTGAGCTATCAGCACAGAGCCTGATGCGGGGCTCGAATCCACAAACCGTGAAATCATGACCTGAGCTGAAGCCGGATGCTTAGCCAACTGAGCCACCCAGGCGCCCCTGCATCTGCTGTTTCATCCCTTTTTCTATAACAAATGTGGAAAGACATGAGAGAGTAAAAGCACTATACAAATATAAGGACATTATTACAATTTAGGCCATAATACTATCCAAGAATATTAGAACGAGAAATTCTCAGTTCTTCAGGAATTTCCTCTAGAAAGAATATTGTCATTTTCCACCTAAAGTCACCATTAAAAAATTCACTAATATTTTGGATGAAAAAAATGTTTAAAGAAATCATACTCTCACTTAAACATTACAGAGGGAGAAGGAGACTGAACATAGTTTTAGTTCTTATAGATATGAACACAGGAATGCCAAGTAATTGTATTTTCTACTCCTATAGCTTCTATCATCAAAACAATTCCAAAATTTGTCTTATACCTACACATGAAAAAAAATAGATAAAAACATGAGCTGAATGCTGAAGCAAAAGCAAGTCCAAGGGAGTTCTAATCCTAAACTTGCCTCCAGTTCACAGCCTGAACTAAAACAAGTTCTTCCACAAATGTTTTTCAGCTTCTCCTTTTATAAAGAAACAAAATCACACTGGTCGGGTCAGCCACCAGATCTGTAGGGCAAAGATTCTATATAAATCTGTCTTGGTGTCAGGGTGGCCGAGCGGGCTAAGGCGCCAGACTCTATATAAATCTGTCTTATAACAAGCAGTCTTTTAAAAAGTCAAGTTAACTGTTTTGAAAAACTAAGGGACATTTACCCACAATAAATGGCCCTCAGTGGCCAAGCTAAGCACTTCAGCAGCTCTTACATCCCCCACTCCTCCCCCACCCTCCCCCAAACAAGGATTTACTGTTAACTCTTTTCCCTTCTCCCCAGTCTTACTTTAGACCAACAGTAGCCTAAATTGGAAAGACAGTGGGCTTTCAGACCAACATTTCTTGATGACATTCCCCAGTCTGCCCCTTCACGACACATGTGATCTTTAGGAAATTCTTAGCCTCAATGTCCTTGATTTTACAATGGAAATAAGAGTATCCACACCTTGAAGATGGTTGTAAGTATTAAATGAGACAAGATATATAAATACCAGGCACCAGGATGGGCTACATAGTTTGTGGGGTCCAATGCAAAATGCAAACACCGGGCAGCTTGTTTCAAAAACTACTAAGAGTTTCAAGCTGGCAAAGCAGAGCATAAAACCAAGAGCATGGGCCCTTCTGAGTGCAGGACCTGTGCATATTGTATGGGTCACACACGTGCCAAGTTGTTCCTGCCCAAGAGCATTGGGAATACTCTATAAATGATGGGTATCATTATGGCAAAAGTGCTTACTTAGATATGAACTTTCAACTTCTCAGAATGTTTTCACAGGGAGACAGTTTTCCCGGTGGGAACCAAACCTTTAGAGGTGTGCCTAGGTGGCTCAGTTGGTTGAGCTACCAGTTCTTGATTTCAGCTCAGGTCATGATCTCACAGTTTGTGAGTTTGAGTCCCAGGTCTGGCTCTGCACTCTCTTCCTCTCTCTCAAAATTAATAAATAAACTTAAAAAAACCCTTAGAGAGTGGAAATAATCAAACAACTGCAGGAAAGCCACTAAATGTCTCTTGGACTGTTTCCTCATATTCAGAACAGAGGCTACTCAAAGAAGCGGTTTTTAAACTATGCTCTGAAGAATCTTTGGAGTGCCCTCAAGGATGGAAAAGGCAGGCAAAGGGGATGCAAGCCAATTCCTTTTTACTTGAAACAGAGTGATTATGTTTGACTTTTGTGCCTTCATTTGAAAATGAGTTACATGAAAACTACTGGAGTCATTGATCTTGCAGTCTTGCCAACTTTAAGTTCTATGCTCTATTCATTGTTATACCTTCACAACAACCTTGAAAGTAGAAGGATAGATAAAATATCTTCCATTTGCCAAAGAACATACAGAGAGGGTCAAGATCTTATCAAGGGATGTGTCACTAACCAAACCCTGCCCTCCCCATTCTAACACCAGTTCCTGGGCTGCCTCTTTCCCGCCTCCAGAAAATATTAACTTCTAAGGATTTTTCTTTTCTGGTTCTTCAAGAAACCCAGCTCTCTCCCTCTGAGGTGACCACAGTATTGATACGACCACAGTGGAACAGTGCCACAAAACTGGATGAATCAGAGGTCAATTCAATATGGTAATAAGCTTATTCCACATATTCATAAACACAAACACAGAAAAAATATTTTTTCTACCCAAATGTATATCAAACATCTCTCTCCCAAACCTACAATTCCCTTTCTTGAAACTCCCTCCAATTGTTATCAGTTCTGTCATGTGCAACCTCATACTCTGGAACCACACAACCCAGGTCTGAATCTCCATTGTGCCACATTCTTGCTCTGTGACCCAGAGCAAAAACCTCTCAGAGCAGTTTACTCATAGGATTATTGTAAAGATTAAATGAATTAATATTATAAAACACTTGGAACAGTGCCTGGAACATAGTGAGTACTTTTTAAGTGCTTATTGAGTAAATAAATTAAATAAACACATTTTTATTTACCTCCTACCTCATGTGGCCCCTTCCCTCCGTCTTTTAAAATGTTGACTGAAAGGATTCCTCAAGTGGAGAGGAGGGCTGCAGTTGGGGACAAGGACAAGGGGAATGCTCAGAGCCTGCTGTCATTCTCTAATAACACACCTCCATCACAACCACTATTTCTGTCTGGAAGGGCTAGTTATAGAAACATTCCAAATTTACTTGTTCTTACTCCCACATTTCACGCCATTCCCATCAAGTACTGCATACACATGTGATGAGATAAAAATAAGATACTGAGGCCACCCTCAACCTACAAATGGCCCCAATGCACAAAGGCGACCTGTCTCCTCCCCCATTGCCCCTTCCCTCTCCCTCTTCCCAAAAGCTGAGACCTGACTTACAATGCCAGGGATGCCCTTATGAACTAAATAAAGCAATGAGAAGACTTTTTTTTTCAATCTGTGGGTGCATAGTTGAAAAGAAGGTTAGCATTTTTAAAAGGAGAACAGGCCAATCCCATGAGCAGCTCTCGATTAGGGCTCTACTATTACTGCCTCCCCCACTTAACAACCACCGCAAAAAGGGAACACATACCCTTGTGTTGAAAATGTTTTACTCTACTTGCTTATGCTGCCTACAATTCCCACAGTAAGAGATTCACTTGCGTTCAGTTCTGGCTTTTAAAACAGGATATTCACTTAGTAATAGCAAGTGAAGTAATGACCACACGTCAGACTCTATTGTTGGCTTTGGGAATTTGCTGACCACTAAGCAAAGTCCATGCCCACATGCAACTCATATTTAGGGAATTAAGGGGCCATCAGTCACTCCCATCTTAGTATGTGTGTTAAAACCACTTCCATTACATATTTCTTTATTCCTAATTTTATCTGGGACATAAGGAGCTAGGAACACATTGGAAACAACCCAGAACTATCCTAACCTGACACATTAAAGAAGAGGGTTATAGTGGGAACTCAGAGTGACAAGAAGACAACAGGAAAAGGAGAGAGATGGAACAAAAGGTAAGAACGAATGAAAGACAAACTTTGGCTCTATTTTTGCATTTTTAGCCTAAAACCAGGTCTGTTCCTCCCACACCACATGGTCCTTGTATTAGCTTGCTGGGGCTGGCCTGAACAACAGAAATTCATTTTCTTGCAATTCTAGAGGCTATAAGTTGGACACCAAGGTGCTGGGAAGATGGGTTTCTTCCAAGACTTCTCTCCTTACCTTGCAGATGTCTGTCTTCTTGTGTGTTCTTCCCACCATTTGTCTACGTCCTCACCTCCTCTCTCACAAGAACACCTGTCATTTTGGATTAGGGCCCACCACACGACCTCATTATACCTTACCCTTGAAAGGCCCCGTCTCCAAAGACTGGGAGTCAGAACTTCAAGGTATGAATTTAGGGAGGACACAATTCAGTTCATAACTGTCCTCAGCTCTCAAGATTAAAACCAAAATAATATAATAATAAGACTTCACCAAGCATTAAACAGATCCAACCAGCTTTTATGAACTATTTGTGGGAAAAATATGCTCCAATTTTCAAATAAGAGATTTAAAAATAAACTTTTAGAGCTATCAATTTAGTACATCATCTGGAAATAGTCATTTTCCCCCCCTACAATGAGGTTTTTACTGTTTAAGTGAAACTTAACCAGGCAGGATCTAACTACTTGAGGACAGAATTTCGTCTCTTAGAGAAGGTTTCATAGTTTCACATCCAATATGAAGATCATTTTGGTCAATGAGACAGATTTTTATAATTTCTTTATTTACAGATAGTACATTGATTTAGGACTATGAGTTTTAAAATGCTTCCCGGTGAAGGGGCTGGTCACAGGAAGAGCATTGTTTCTGCTGGGCATTACCTCCATCCTCTCTGGCTTCACAGGTGAAGCTGGCACACGTTTAAAAACAAAACAAAGCTAAATTCCTAAATCTAAAACATACCTTTAATAAACATTGTTTCATATGACAACTGGAAAATTCTTGCCGGTCATCACAGATGGACACAAGTGGACAATGGCATCTGTGGAACAGCAAGTACTATCCATGATTGAACTGGGCGATTTTGTGTTTGTTATCTAGAAATCTCCCTGCAGTTCCCTTATGACTGCTATTTTTTAAAAAATGATGCTCTTGATTAGAAGTAGGTTGCTAAGTCACTTTATGGAAATCCATACCTTTTTAGTACCTGCAACTAATGCTGCAAATGCTAAATTGCAGCCACTAAACTTTCCCAGGCACTTGAAGGTTTAGAAAGGTTATAGAGGCACAGAACCTTGACCTTGGTGTCCAGCAGATACAGGACTGAGTCTTGGCTCTACTACTTTCAGTGACATCTTTAAAAAGTTCCTTACCTTCCCCAGTCCTATTCTTCCATAAAATGGAAATGGTGACTCTAACCACCTCATGGGGCTTTGGAAAAGATTAAACATGATGACACAGGCAAAGCACTTAACACAACACCTGGCACAACAGTACACAGTAAATTTCAGTTACAATTATTTTTATATTCGTATTACACAGGCCCCGTAACAACCCTGAGAAGTAGGCGCTACTATCGTGCCCGTTTTCAAAGCGAGGAAACTGAGATGTAGAGAAGCTGTCACTCGCCTAAAGCCAAACACTAAAGAACATCCTCCAACTCCAGATCCTGAAATCTACATTAAGCCAAGACGAGTAATAAGTATCTATAAAACATTTTTAGATAAATTAGGATTTACCATCCTTGCCCCTCCCCACCTCCCATTTTCACTAAGTGTTCACATCTATGGTTGCTTTCAACAGCTACATGCACATGTAAACAAATTATTCATAGCTTGTATCCACTATAGTCTATAAGCAGTATACGTTTAATAACCAATACAGGGACCTCTTTAATATGTGTATGCATTAAATAAACTAGCAACTATATTTTTACTGTGAAAATTACTAATTGGATGGAAGACAAACTGTCAAATAAAAAGAAACATTACCTAAAAGTGTTGTTAAATATATTCTTCCAAGACCATGTGAGGAAGGGTTTAAGAACAATATTGGGCAAGGGAGGGGGAGCACAGCTGGGTGCTTCAGTTGGTTAAGTGTCCAACTTTTGCTCAGGTCATGATCTAACAGTTCAGGGGTTCGAGGCCCACGTAAGGCTCTGTGCTGACAGCTCAGAGTTTGGAGCCTGTTTCTGATTCTTTGTCTCCCTCTCTCTCTCGGCCTTTTCCTGCTCATGCATGCATTCTCTCTCTCTCTCTCTCAAGATAAATAAACATTAAAAAAAATTTTTTAAGAACAATATTTGGGGTAACAATTAAAGTTTCTATTTTGAAAATATAAGGAAAATTAAGAATAGCAACTTTATAACCTGATCTGAAGCCTATAATTTAACATCAATTAGTGAATAAGAAATCTACATTAACAGTTAAGTAATAAATGATATCTTCAAAAATAATTAGTGAATATACTAAATTATGGAATATTTTAAATTCAATTCTGTTTTTCTTGAGTCCATATACTAACTCCAAGGAGACTATAAAATAATAAGGTATTGAATGCTTATTCTGTACATATACTAAACTAAATATATTAACTCACTGGTTTCCCCACAAGAGCCCTAGGTATTAAGTAGTGGTATTATACCATTATACAGATGAGGAAATCAAGGTATAGGAATTATGTAGCTTGCTTAAGGTCCAAGAGCTATTGAATGTTAAAAAAAATTTTTTAATTAAAAAAAACAGGTTGTGAATTTGGATCATCTGGCTCCAGAGATTATATTCCCAACTAGTACTTTATACTGAATCAAGTAATCAATTGATAGTATATAAATAGGTTCTGTTAAAGCACTTAGAAGCAATTTGTATTAGTAAGCTAAGCAACGGCTATGTAATAATTAATTACACATTTTTTCTTAATGTAACGCTAACTCGGTAAAACTTCCACCAAAAAAGAAGAGTCTATCACATAGCACATGTTAGAATACTCCATGTTATTAAAATGCCATTATAGATAAAAGTCAGAAAAACATCAATTTTAGAACTTTTTAAGCTAAAGATTCAAAATATATTTAATACGATACAGGGAGAGAAAAAATGTTACCTGTGACTTTAATTCAGTTTGCCTCAGGCAAAAGCTATGCTCCCTCAAACCTTAAACCACCAAAATATTTAAATTAGAGCATCTGCCATCATTTTTACTGTTACAAAAGTATCCAAAATCCACCAACATCCTCTTTCATCTTAGCTGCTGTGTGACCCAAAGCTCCTTGGAAATATACAGATAACATAAAGACTGAGCACAACATGCTTTCCTAATTCCACCCTTACAGTTGCCAAAAACCATTTGGCTCCCCGTAAATAATTTTACATATTCCTTTCCACTGATGTTAAATTTCTAACTGCATAGTGATTTCCGGGTAGCCTGTTGTGACATCCCAGACTGGTCATGGACACTTAGGGTGAGGGATAAAGCCGGGGAGGGAGCTCCCTAAACAGATGAGTTGTGATTCAGAGCTCATTCTCATTAAACGCAACATAATACACTATCTATTAAAACATGCTTCTGAAATTGCTGCTAGTAGTAACCTTAACAGAAATAACTGAAAATATATGCTTTGCAAACAGAATTTCTCTAAATAGAACACTTTTAAATTGGTCCTTGGGGTGTCACAGGATTTTTTAATTTTGTCTTCATAACTGTGTTCTTTCACAATTCACTGGCTTTGTGTCTTCAGATGCTAATTTCTTTTTCTACTAGAAAAGTTAATAGGCACCTCCACTTATAGCAGATGGTTCTTTATAAAAAAAAAAGTAAAAATAAAAAGTTGGAGAGCATCTGGCCAGATATATCAGATGCGGTAGTTCACATTTTAAATACCTGTTATTCTTATTCAGATAAAAATAATTTTAATCCTGGTAACTTAATCTTCTGCACTTCTGAAACCTTAATAAGGTTTTTATGGGAGTAGATATTAAATATAATCAGTTGCCATAGTGGTATGAATACTGTTTTTCTTTTTCAATATAAGCAGCATGCCTTAGTTCTAACAGCTGCAAAAATAGAGATTCACTTCAATTTATGCTTAGCATTTTGTATCTTAGCTTCTAGAAACCCCAGTTAACTCCCTTTCATTTCTGCAATGTTTATTTTTTCATGGCTCCTGCACAGGCATTTTGAGTTTTAGGCTGGTACTTGTGGTATTTTTCTATTTTGGAGTAACTTTATCATATCTTGAATGCTTCTCAATACGTACCTAATTATTCTGGCTTGAGAGTGGCTCCCCCCTTTGGTCTGCTCCTGGATCCAGACAGAAATGTGACCAGAGGCTTGGGTTCAGAATTTTCCTGGGGTGAACTAATGCTGTCAAACAAAAGGTGACTTTGACTGAAAATCACACATACCACATTGTGATCTTTTGTGGACACCTAGCTACACTAAAAGCAAAGGTTAAAGCTGGCTGAGTTTTTCTTTTCCTCAAAATAAAATCACTCGTAATAAAGTACCTTTTCGTGATTTGCAGCTTCTACTCTGTGCAGGCAGACCACCCGGGTTGTATATAAAAGAAAGAGGTTTTGTATGAATCTGCAGGGGTTACTCCGAAGCCTTCCGATACCTTTTAACCCATGATCTATGCATGTATCTAAAAGCGACAAAGGTGCCAAGCTTTACTTCAAGGAATAACACACTCCTTATGGGGCATCTCTACTGTGAGGTCCTCAAAACCCACCTTCCTTCAGATCCACTGAAAACCTCAAAGAAAGCATGATTGCCACGTCTCCCCCTCTCTGTCCCTCCCCCACTGACGCTTTGTCTCTCTCAAAATCTCTCTCAAAAAATGCATAAACCTTAAAATTTTTTTTAAAAATGGGGCACCAGGGTGGCTCAGTTGATTAAGCGACCGACTTCAACCCTGGTCATGATCTCACAGTTCGGTGAGTTGGAGCCCTGTGCTGACAGCTCAGAGCCTGGAGCCTGCTTCAGATTCCGCGTCTCCCTCTCTCTCTGCCCCTCCCTGGCGTGCACTCTCTCTCTCTCTCAAAACTAAATAAGCATTAAAAAAATAAATTTAAAAAAAAAAGAAAGCAGGAGAGTGATATTGGAACATGGGTCTATGCCAAGCCCCTTTTTTTCTAACTCTACACTCCTCTCGCCACAAACCCAAGCGAAGGAATGAGAAAAACCTAAAGCCCCATAAGTACCAACCAGGGATGTTCTTACCCCTGAGCCATCCAAGCTTCAGGATCCTAAAGTTGAAGCATTTACAATTTTCAAAAACATATCTGTTTGAAATGACTGGTCTTTTGAAAATCAGCACTGATCAAAGCCCACTAAAAAAAGTTCAGCATTACTCAATAGTAAAATAGATTCTGGCCCATTCACCCCCCACCCCCCTCCCAGAGCAACCATGGCCTTCCGAGCACAGAAAATTCCATCCCTATAGATACTGAGGTGGCAGCAAAATGTTAAAAGCAGAGGAACCACATAAACACCTGCCTACCAACTAGATTTCTCTTGATACTTGATGGGCTTGCCAAAGACTGGGGGGAAGGGAGGCACGTTAGAAGCCACTACAGGAAACAAGTTACAAGGTAATGGTAGCATGAACCAAAGGAGTGGCAGGAAAGACAGATTCGGGGGTATATGAAAAGTTAAATGATCAAGCATTTGTGGCACATTAGAGGAGAGGGGGCAGGTAGTAGGAATGTGAAAAATAAGCCTAAACTAATTTAAATGTATGCCACTATTGCCAAGAGCATCAAAAATAGCACCACCTAAATGCAAATTTAAGCCCCAGATGGTCAAAAGCCCTCCCCACCAAAATAATCTTTAACTGCTAAAATTTCTTCTAAAACCCAAATTCAATTATTTTTAACAATGTAGTTATTTCAAGTTTTACTGTGAATTAGGCTCCTGCTGAATATTAATATCCATGATTTATAAACTACAAATTTATCCTTTATGCAGCACATAATTATAATCTTGCCATTTCCAGAATTATGCTCCTCTTGGAAGTTTTACATTTGAAAATTATGCTCAGTTAATGCACAAAAGGATAAGAGAGGCCATTCTATGCAATGACAGCCTTTATATCAACTAGAGGAAAAATGGCTTTCTTCAGTTGTCGACTTCTAGAAAAAATTTCCCATGGCATTTGTTCTCTTAATGACAATGAGAAAATCATTTTTCGTAACACATAGCTGCACTTCAGGAATAGTCTGGATTTATAGCTTCAATGATCCTGAGCATAGATGAGTTAATGGTTTGAGGGCCCAGGGAACAGCACTAGCCAAACTCCAAGATAAAGTAAGAAAGTGACGAAGTTTAGAAAGGCCTCTCTGGCTCTCAAAGCCCAATTTTCCACTTAACCAGATCTGACTGTCTACCAGGGAAATTTGTAAGTCAAGTTCTGAAAATAAGGGGGAAATTTTCTCAATAGAAAAAAATAGTTCCAAAGTTGATGTAATTTTGAGACCACAGCTAATAATAGCTGCCTCGTAGTCTTAAATAATCCATTGGCTCTCAAATTTCAGAGGTGTTCAAAACCGTCTACATTAGCGTATGGTTTGGTATTAGGACCTGCCTGGTACATTTAAATTTTTCTCTACACCAAGTGAATTAGCTTCCTTCCAAATTTGGAATTTAAGGCTTATGCCTTCTGCATGGTCACAAAGGTACTATGTTTATGTTTTTGTTAGAGTATGGTACTGTTCTTTTACAACATTAACTCTGTCCAATCTGTGCACACTCACAATTCCGTGGATAGTGAAGAAGCATAGCTCTAGGGTCAGTTGGTTCTGAGTCACAAGGAACCATTTCCAGAATCTTGAAACAAACTTCCCCTCCCATGTCACTGTCCCAGAACTGCACATTATGCCATGCCTTGACCAATCGCAGGCCAAAAGTGAACCATAGAAATGCCTCAATCATGGGCTTTCAAACTGAGGGTAGAGAGAACCATGGAGCTGAATGAAGTATTCTCAAGGGCAGAGTGAGAAGAGATAATTTACAATAAATTTCCAGATCTCCATATCCACGTTTTCTTTCCTGAGAATAAGCTAAGCCTTTCACTATCCTTCTCACACTATAAAAGAAGGACATACTCCTCACCCATACTGAGTTTTTATACAGTTTAATGATTTGGTATATTAAAATCTCAGATCACCAAACACAGGGGCATTTCAAAATAGCAATGCAAGAGTTGAGGAAACAAATTACTCTAAATACTCACAATTCATCCTTCTCCAAACCAGGCAGTTGCCAACCTTTTGTTTTTAACAAAATTGAAGAGGGACTTAATCAAATTGTCAGCTGATTGATCATTTAAAATAACTTTTAGTGATAGATCACAATTGATTTTGGCCTTCAACTCAGAAGAAGTTCAAAGAGACTGTAACAAACTCCTCCTTCTTTTCCTAGCTACTTATGTGAACAAGATTTCACAGTTTACATCTAAACAAGTGAAAAGAGGAATAGAATTGATGTTGAACCATGTCTCATCAAGCAATAAATAATATGCACCCTGCATGAACTGAAGGAAAAAAAGCCCCATCTATCTCATTAAGTGATGCATTTCCAATGAAACTGTACTTTCTAATGTTTAACAAATATTCATCAAAATTTGTAATCTGTTTATGTTGTTTTGCTCAACTGTGATAACTCAATCCAAAAGAAATTATTTAACACTTAAGAGCCTTATGTTCACAGGAAACATTATACATGTTTTAAATTTAAATTTATATACATATTTTGTCACTCAGAAATAAAATAGGGTGATCAATAAAAGACTTTCAAACATAAAAATAATTTACACAAGGATAAATTCTGTGGGTAAATTGGATCAGAAATGAAAGCTTAAAAACAAAAGGAAACAACGTACATTTCCTATAAAGATGACGCTATTTATTTTTTATGGATGATGGTAGGAATGGAATTGTTATTTTTAATGGATGATGGCATGGTGGGAATAGAATTGTTACAATACCAAGATTCTGTTGGATACACAGACCTTTTAGAATAGAGCTGTAGCAACTCTGTCCTAAAATGTCAGTGTTTTCCATATGCAAAAATGCATACATTGCATTTCATGCATCTATGATAAAAAAATAGATTTTAAATTGCAAATGTGTAAGGAGTTACATGGTTTTTAATACTAGCTGGGGTGATATATGGAAAAATGAGGAAAAAACAAAAGTAAAAGAGCATTGACATAGGTGAAAGAAAATTCATCACTGGTCTGAGGAGGGAACCTACCTCTTCTAAAAGATATGACCAAGAGAACGGAAAATGCCTGAAAATAATGAGTTCCTTGAAGAAGGGGAATGAGCAAATTTAAGCCTTCATAGGCTTCTAGAGTTTCTATCCACCTGCCCCGGTTCCACCGGCCTACAATGTCCCGAAGCAGCTGCCAACAGCTCCCTTGCTGCTTACCTCCTGATTCCGGAGCCCCCATCTATCTCTAGCTGGCAAGAGCAGTTGAGTCGGGATCCCGCCACAGGAGGGCTGGGAAACCTTAAACTAAGGCTCTTGCCAATTTATCTCCCGGGTTGCTAAGAGGGTCTGAATCCCAGTTTTATCCCCAAGCCATCTCCTTTCAAGGTGCTAAACTGCTCGGAAAAAAGAGTTAGGTGGGATGGGTTTATGTGTTGCCCAAAACTATACCTTGAATCGCTGCCTTCTTCAGTCATTAGTTTTGCTATAAAGTCTACACCACTGCTGTCCAATATGGTAGTACTAGTCACATACAGCTATTTACATTTAATAAAAATAAATAAAATTTATAATCCAGTTCTTCTTCTTCCACCACTAGGCACATTTCAAATATTCATGTTCAACATTGGTAAGTGCCGGGTAGTTACCAGCACAGTTACAGAACATTTTCACTGTTGTAGAAAGTTCTATTAGAACATTCCACCATGCCAAACTCTGTCCTCTTTTGTGGAGATAGTCCTTTCCAGAAACTTATTGTCTCTTTTCAGCCTAGCTTTCTTATCTGAAGTCCCATACTATCCTTACCCTAGTCTTTAGGACGTAACATCAGATGTCTGAATTCCAACTATTTTCAGGGTCAAACTTTTTCCCGTGGGGACCCAGGCCCCATTTAAATCAGAAAATGTTGTTATACACCAATTTAACATACCACAGCTTGCAGTGTCAGTTAAGGAGGTTTTGTTTTTCCAGCAGAGGGAAGGAGGACAAAGTATGAGGAGGCATATCCCAACCCCACCTGCCTGCATATCCCAGCCTCAGATCTAACATGGTAAGACATCCCAGGACAGATGTAACTATGAAAAATTTAACAGGAAAACAAAAGCACAGCCTTACCACACAAATGGAAGATTAGACGTGAACTAAAAATAAATATTCCATAACTATAAAAGAATTTCAGGTGGTAAAGCATTTGCAAGCTCAAAATGAATGCATCCCAACATGCATCTCATGGAATGCTTCTTACATGTATCTGCTTGTATAACAGATTTGTGCAGTTTAAACTATGTGTTCATGGCAAAAACAGAACGGAACACAGAACATATATCACACAGTATTTCTCAAATGGGATAAATCACTAGCTACTCACTTGTAGAAATTCTGGACAATAGAATGTATCTCATTAAGAGAAAACCCATTCCCCCTAGAAAAGATTTATTGACACCCTGCCTTGATGGGAAAAAATGATTTTAAATATATATAATTAAAAGGAAACAGAACTCAAATCATTACCCCCAAAACCTACTCTTTCTGCTAAATGCCTGAGCACGGCAGGCTCTTCTCTAAGCAACACTGCTGAACTGCAGAGATACCTCCTTCTCTAACCCACGGTAGTGGTACCGACAGGATTGCTTTCTGTAGCCCCAAGGGAATAAATCAATAAGGTCCTTCAAGGCATACACACTGCGGTATCTATTTTGGGTTTTCACAGATCTTTGTTGTTAGTTCCTGTTTCTTAGCTTTGTTCAAACAGGTGAGTTGCCAAAGAGCTGGGCTACCAAAGGTGAGATGTCATTCCATTTGTGTGGTGCAGGTTGCATATATTCATGCTTCGGCCCCCTCAGGGATCCAGAAGACAGCAGTTTTCAAAATAGAACTAGTGGCAAAATAGTTTTCATGGCTCTACACACACAAAAAGAAATCATCAAATACAATAAGATGATTGTAAATACTGAAAATAAAAGCTCTTAGTTCTGGCACGTAATTTATTTCCACATTTTATTACATCATCAGCTTTGGGCAAAAACTGAGATGCACGTACAGAGGGATGCTGAGCAGAAAGGCTAGGGCATAAACAAAAAGCAAAAGAGGAAGGAAGAGGAGGAGGAGGAGGAGGAGGAGGAGGAATGTAGAATTTAGAGAATGTACCAGAAAGCAGAGCCATAGACCAACCTCTACGCTAACACTCAAACTCCTTCTGACATTTATACATAAAATCCTTACAAAGAGATAAAACAATATCAAACATAAGAAATGAAACAAAACATTAAGCTGTTTTCTAAAAAGAGTTGTAAACTATTAAAAGTCATGCTATGGCATGGCCCCCAAGTTCTTTTCAAAAAGACCCTTTTTTAACTCTCATTTCTGTTTCTTTTTTCTTTCTCTCTGACATAGCCCCAAAGTTTCCAAACAATTCTCTTAGATAAATACTCAAATATTTTGGACTTACACTGACAAAAAATTCCATTGGTCCTTCCACCCAGCACATCCTCAAGACCTCGCTCTTTGCCACCCAGCCCTCAGTGCTGCTCCTTTTCCTAAACTACCAAAACTCATCCAGTTTCTCCTTGCCTTGAATCAGAGGCAACTATACTCCTGGACTCATAAGGACTCTCCTTAATCCATATTAGGAAATATCAGTGCCAGCATGAAATGCAACTTACTTCACATCTAAACATGGAGTCACTAACTTCCTATCTTTGATTAAAGACAAAGAAGCTGAGAATCGATATTCCCTCTCCTTGTGGGTCTCAAGAAATAGTAGCAAGTAAGCTAAATATCCCAGAGAAACCTTCCTTAACTGCAAAAGGAAAGCTTAATTTACAGTCACTACAGGGCATTAAATTAAGGATAGGAAAATGATCAAACTTCTTAACTTACTTATAGTATTCCGAAACTCCTATCTTTCTATATTTTTAGAAGTCAAAGGGGGAAAAGGAAGACTTTGCAACTCCAAAAAGTCTAGAAGTGATAACTCTTCAGGTAATAGTTTAAAGATCCTAAACACCTGAACATGCCACAGTTTCCTCTGCAGAACAATGATTTTGCAATGGACACTGTACATCAAATCACTGACTCATTTCGGAGGGCTGGAAAAATATTTGACCCCATTCACTCTGAGCCCCATCTTTCTATTCTCTAAATTTTCAGTCTCCATTTCATCCTGTTTTCTCTTTCTACTAGTCATTTATCAAAGGAAAATAAATGAAAGAACCAAGAAATGTTCCAAACAAGAATTTCAAGAAAATAAAACATCCCACTTTGAAATGCATCAACATCTAACCTACCCCCCATTTACTTCACCGCCCACCCCCAAATTACCAAAAAGGACATCAACACAGCCCTAGTTTATCAAATAAGCCCATGTTTTTGTTGAGTACTATTTTCAAACAAGTAAAGGTTTATTATAGAGTGAATTGGGTCCAACTAACTTTCTTCCTCAACTTCAGATGAAAGCAAGTAAATATGGATTTTAGTCTGGGGTTGACCACAATTTGGGTAGTCAAGAGACAGAAGACTTGGTTCCAATGATGTTTTCTCCAGCCTAGTTGATTATGCCAACCAAGCAGATGGTGGCACTCACTTAAGGCTTAGAAAATGAGCCACACTGCCTCCAAATGTCTCCTTATCCTTGTACAGAACATCTGTTCCTATCTCTTTGGCCAGCATACTTTCATTGTTAGAAACAGCATCTCTAATTGGTGTGGTAAATCATAAAGTTTCTTTTTCCTCATGAGGATATGATTACCCCTGGGAGTAAGATCCCTAATATGAGCCAGATCAATCAGAATTTTTCCTAGAACTTTGACTGGAGACTTACCCAAAGAGGAGCTCTTTGTGAAAACATACTATTTGAACTATGTAAACCAACGTTGCCACCACAACAAGCTGCCTGAGAATGATGCCAGCTCAGAGTATTGCATCGGCAAGAGAGATGTCATATGAACACTTGGATGCAACTACATCTGAAGCTAAATCCTTGGACTTCCAGGTCAAGGGAGCAATAAGTTACAGGCTTTGCTTAGACCAGTTTGAGCTGAGCTTCCATCACTCATATGAGAGTCCCAAATAATATAGTTTTCATATACCTTCACCTGCTTTGCTTTTATCTTTGAATAAGAACCGTGTCTAAGTTATCCTTGCCACTTACGGTTTGATCCCCCTCCAGCCATCTGGTTCCTTCTTGATTTTCTGCATCCACTGGGTCTTCATTCTGGTAACTTCTATCCCCTCCTCCCTCTGGTTCCATATCCTCTACTTACAAGTTCTCTCCCTCCTTTTGATATAAAATGGGTTTTCTCCCTTATCAGACTCTAATCACAGAAAGGAATAGTTTTAAAAAAGAATATTAATCATAGGCTTTGAACTGAACAGTCTGCCTTTAACTTAACATTGCCTCATAAATGTGTCTGCATGGCTAGATGCTCCTCACATCTATTATTTTAATGGCTATATAATGTCCTGTGTCAACTTCCTCTATGATTTACTTAACTACTCCTCTAATATAGACACTTAGATAACTTCTTAATTTATAGTATAAATAAGGCTGGAAAGAACACTTCTTTATGTATAATTTTTCTTTCTTCTAAATTAATTCCTTAGGGCAAATTCCCAGAAATCTCATCAAAACTGGGTTTTATCATTTAAAAACTTTTTCCTAATAGGTGTGAGGTGAGATCTCATTATTGGTTTAGTTTTCATCTGGTTATTTTTTTAAGTTTATTTATTTATTTTGAGTGAGAGAGAGCATGCATACAAGTGATTGGGAGAAAGGCAGAGAGAGAGGAAAGGAGAGCGAGAGAATCCCAACCAGGTTTCACACTGTCAGCACAGAGACTGAAGCAGAGCTTGATCCCACAACTGTGAGATCACGACCTGGGCTGAAATCAAAAGTCAGATGCTTCAGTGACTGAGCTACCCCAGCAACCCTTATCTGGTTATTAACAATGATTCTTCTTAATATATTTGTTTGCTACTTGTATTTTCGCTCATGTGAATTCTCTGTTCTTAGTTTAATCCCTGAGGTTTGATAGTATTCTTAAATATATGCATGGGTTTTTTTTAATATATTTTTTTAAGAGACAGAGAGAGACAGTGTGAGCAGGGGAGGGTCAGAGAGAGAGGTAGACACAGAATCTGAAGCAGGCTCCAGGCTCTGAGCTAGCTGTCAGCACAGAGCCCAACCCGGGGCTTGAACCCACAAACCATGAGAATACGACCTGAGCTGAAGCCAGACGCTCAACTGACTGAGCCACCCCGGTGCCCCTGCATGAATTTTTATAAGTACACTAAATAATTGTTTATAACACTAATTCTTTGAAAAATCTGTATTCTATTGAGCTTTTACTTTAGTTTTACATTGTTAGATATTTTTAAAACTTTATCAAATTTGTCAATACTGCCTATTTCATTGCCTTTTAAAAATCATGAATTCAAAAATCAAGGGTTAGTTTTAACCTTACATCAGAATTCCCTACTAATACCAGCTAATAGGATGGAAATTGGTTAAGACTTCCCCAAAGGACAATTTGGTAATGTGCATTAAATGCGTACATAAATATGCTTTTTAAAAATGTGTATCATGTGGTGCAGTAATTTTATTTTTAAAGAATTTGCCTGAGAAAATAATTGAAATTTGCCCCAGGGAAATCATTTATTCTCAGGAAATAGTTGAAAACTGGGCAAGAGTTTTCATCACAGTGTTGCTTACAATACCAACACATTGGACTTATGAATACCAGTCAATTGGGATGCCTGAAACAACTTACACTTTATCCATGATAGATTTATCATGTAGATCAATGTGTATGGACATAGAAAGGTATTTGCTATATAGTATCATA
>PISW01012950.1:0-29070 GCA_004023785.1 Mungos mungo | reverse complement strand
AAGATAAAGAGGGAATTCTGAAAGCAGCCAGGGAAAAATGGGCCCTCATGTACAAAGGGAAACCTACCAGACTATCTAATGAAACTTGGCAGGCCAGGAAGGAATGGCAGGAAATCTTCAATAGGATGAACAAAAAACAACATGCAGCCAAGAATCCTTTATCCAGCAAGCCTGTCACTCAAAATAGAAAAAGGGATAAAGGTGTTCCCAAATAAAAAAAAAAGGAAAGAGAGAGACAGAAATTCATGACCACCATCCAGCCCTACAAGAAATCCTAAGTGGGACTCTGTGAGGGAAAAGTTACAGAGAATACAAGGTGTCCGAGAAACCACTATAAACATGAATTCTATGAAGAACACAATGACTTTAAACACACATTTTACAAAAATAACACTGAATGTAAATGGACGGAATGCTCCAACCAAAAGACACAGGATAGCAGAATGGATAAAAAAACAAAATCCATTTATTTGCTGTCTACAAAAGACTCGTTTTAGACCTGAATATACCTTCAGGTTAAAAGTAAAGGGATGGAGAAATATCTATCATGCGAATGGAAACCAAGGGAAAGCCGAGGTAGCCACACTTATATCAGACAAACTGGACTTTAAATTAAAGGCAGTAACAAGAGAGGAAGAAGGACTTTATATAATAATTACAGAATCTCTCCATCAGGAAGAGCTAACAATTATAAACATCTATGTGCCACATTTAGGAGCGCCCAAATACATAAAACAATCACAGTCAGAAACAAGCTTATTGATAAGAATGTGCTAATTGCAGGGGAATTTAATACTCCCCTGGCAGCAATGGATAAATCAACCAGACAGAAAATCACTAAAGAAACAATGGACCTGAAAGACACATTGGAACAGAAGGAGTTTATAGATATATTTAGAACTCTGCATCCTGAAGTTAGAAAATTCATGTTCTGATCGAGTGTACGTGGTACCTTCTCCAAGATATATCACATACTGAGACATAAACAGCCCTCCATGAATATAAATGAGTAGAGATCATACCATGCACACTTTCAGATCACAATGCTATGAAACTTGAAATTACCCACAGGAAAAAGTCTCGAGACCCTCCAAAAATGTGGAGGTTAAAAACCACCATACTAAAGAATGATTGGTCTAATCAGGCAATTAGAGAAGAAATTAAAAATTATATGGAAATAAATGAAAACGAAAATATAACAATCCAAAATCTCTAGGACGCAGCAAAGGCAATCCTAAGAGGACAGTATTATGCAATCCAGACCTATATCACCAAGCTAGAAGAAGCACAAATTCAAAATCTAACGGAGCACCTACTGGAACTAGAAGGGGATAGCAAGAGCACCCCAAACCCAGCAGAAGAAAAGAAATAATAAAGAGCAGGACAGAAATAAACAATATAGAATAAAAAAAAAAAAGTCAAGCAGATCATTGAAACCAAGAGTTGGTTCTTTGAAAAAATAAACAAAATTGATAAGCCTCCAGCCAGGTTCATCAGAAAAAAAAAACAGAGAGCACCCAGATAGACAAAATCATGAATGAAAAAGAATCTATTAAACCCAATCCTTAGAAATACAAGCAATCATCAGAGAGTACAATGAAAAATATTATGCCAACAAACTGGACAACCTAGAAGAAATGGACAAATTCCTATATGCACATACATATAGGAAATTCAAGTGGGCAGAGATATAAGGCATGAATAGACCAATAACGAGTGAAGAAATCGAATCCGTTATCAAAATCTCCCAATGAATAAGAGCCCAGGGCCAGATTGTTTCCCAGGGGAATTCTACCACATTTAAAACAGAGCTAATACCCATTCTTCTCAAAATATTGCAAAAAATAGAAATAGAAGGAAAACTTCCAAACTCATTCTACAAAGCCAGCATCACCTTGATACCCAAACTAGACAGAGACCCAGCAAAAAAAGAGAACTACAGACCAATATCCTTAATAATACAGATGCAAAAATACTCAACAAGATACTAGCAAATCAAATTCAACAGCATATAAAAAAATTATCCATCCTGATCAAGTGGGATTCATTCCTGGGTTACAGGGCTGGTTCAATATTCACAAATCCACCAATGTGATACATCACGTTAACAAAGAAAAGATAAAAACCATATGATCCTGTCGATAGATGCAGAAAAAGCATTTGACAAAATACAGCACCCTTTCTTGATAAAAACCCTTGAAAAGTCGGAATACAAAGAACTTACTGAAACATTTTAAAAGCAGTTTATGAAAAGCCCACAGCTAATATGATCCTCAAAGGGGAAAAACTGAGAGCTTTCCCCTTGAGATCAGGAACAAACCAGGGGTGTCCACTCTCACCACTATTGTTTAACATAGTGCTGGAGGTCCTAGCATCAGCAATCAGACAACAAAAGGAAATAAAAGGCATCAGAATTGGCAAAGAGGAAGTCAAACTTTCACTTTTCGCAGATGACATGATACTTTACATAGAAAATCCAGCAAATCCACCAGAAGCCTTCTAGAACTGATCAATGAATTCAGTAAAGTTGAAGGGTACAAAATCAATGTACAGATGTTGGTTGCATTCCTATACATCAATAATGAAGCAGCAGAAAGAGAAATCAAGAAACTGATCCCATTCACGATTGCACAAAAAACCATAAAATACCTAGGAATGAACCTAACCAAGGATGCAAAAGACCTATATGATGAAAACTATAGAAAACTTATGAAAGAGATTGAAGAACACACCAAGAAATGGAAACACATTCCCTGTTCATGGATCAGAAGAATAAACATTATGAGAATGTCAACTACCCAAGCACTCTACACAATCAATGCAATCCCCATCATATTGCACCCACATTCTTCTCAAAGCTAGAATAAACTATCCTTAAATTCATATGGAACCACAAAAGACCCTGGATAGCCAAAGTAATATGAAAGAGAAAACCAAAATAGGAGGTGTCACAATCCCAGACTTTAGCCTCTACTACAAAGCTGTCATCATCAAGACAATATGGTATTGGCACAAAAACACACACAGACCAATGGAATAGAATAGAGAACCCAGAACTGGGCCCACAAATGTATGGCCAATTAATTTTTGACAAGCAGGAATGAGTATCTGATGGAAAAAAAGACTGCCTCTTTAGCAGGTGGTGCTGGGAGAACTGGACAGCAACATGCAGAAGAATGAAACTAGACCACTTTCTTACACCATACACAAAAATCAACTCAAACTGGCTGAAGGACCTGAATGTGAGACAGGAAACCATCAAAACCCTTGAGGAGAAAGTAGGAAACAACCCCCTTGACCTCAACCACAGCAATTTCCTACTCGACACATCCCCAAAGGCAAGGGAAATGAAAGCAAAAATGAACTATTAGGATCAAATCAAGGTAAAAAGCTTCCGCACTGTGAAGGAAACAATCAAGAAAACTAATAAGCTCCTGTCAGAATGGGAAAAGATAGTTGTAAATGACATATCAGTTAAAGGGCTAGTATCCAAAATCTACAAGGAATTCATCAAACTCCACACCCAAAAAACAAATAACCCAGTGAAGAAATGGGCAGAAGTCATAAACAGACACTGCTCCAAAGAGGACACCCAGATGGCCTACAGGCACATGAAAGGATACTCAAAACCACTCATCAGGGAAACACAAATCAAAACCACACTGAGATACCACCTCACGCCAGTCAGAGTGGCTAAAATGAGCAAATCAAGAGATGATAGATGCTGGCGAGGGTGTGGAGAGACAGGCACCCTTCTACACTGTTGGTGGGAATGTAAACTGGTGCAGCCACTCTGGAAAACAGTGTGGAGTTTCCTCAAAAAACTATTAATAGAACTCCCTTATGACCCAGAAATAGCACTGCTAGGAATTTACCCAAGGGATACAGAAGTGCTGATGCATAGGAGCACATGTACCCCAATGTTCATAGCAGCCCTGTCAACAATAGCCAAATCACGGAAAGAGCCTAAATGTCCATTACCAGATAAATGGATGAAGAAGATGTAGTGTATATATAAAATGGAGTATTACATGGCAATGAGAAAGAATGAAATATGGCCATTTGTAGCAAAATGAATGGACCTATCGGAAGTTATGCTAAGCGAAATAAGTCAGATGGAGAAGGACATACCATATGTTTGCACTCATACAACTAACCAGAAAACAGGAGAAACCTAATGGAAGACTATGGGGAGGGGAAGAGGAATAGAGAGTTAGGGAGAGAGAGGGACACAAAACCTGAGAGACTATTGATTATTGAAAATGAACAAAAGGTTGAAGAGGGAAGGGGAGGCAGAAAATAGGTGGTGGTAATGGAGGAGGGCATTTGTGGGGAAGAGCAATGGGTGTTATATGGAATCCAATTTGACAATAAACTATTTAAAAATAAATAAATAAAAATAAAAATAACTTTTAAAGTTAAAAATAGAACTACCTTATGCTGTAGTAATTGCACTATTCAATATTTACACAAAAAATACAAAAATACATATTTGAGGGGTACATCCACCCTGATGTTTAGAACAACATTAACAACAGTAGCCACACGATGGAAAATGCCTAAATGTCCATCAACTGATGAGTGAATATAGAAGATGTGACATACACCACACACACACACACACACACACACACACACACACACACTGGAATAATCACTCCACCATCAAAAAATAAATAAAATCTTGCCATTTGCAATGACATGGATGGAACTAGAGTGTATTATGCTAAGGGAAATAACTCAGTCCGAGAAAGACAAAGACTATCTGATTCCACTTATATGTGGAATTTAAGAAACAAAATAGATGAATATATGGGAACGGGCGGAAAAGAGAGGAAAACAAACCATGAGAGACTCTTAATGATAAAGAACAAACTGAAGGTCAATGGAGGGAGGTGGGTGGGGGATGGGCTGAATAGGTGAAGGCATTACCTAGGGCACTTGTTGTGCTGAGCACTGGGAGTTACATTTAGAATCACTAAATTCTACTCTGATAAGAGTATTAGACTATATGTTAACTAACTAGAATTTAAATAAAAATGGAAAGAAAACCGAAAAACAAGGTAGGATCTGTGGGCAAGGGAGAAACCACACATAAGTGATAGCACCACTTTCTGGAAAACAACAGGGACATTTCCAAAACCCAGCCAGGTAGTTTTAAGTCCAGAGAAGACAAAAAAGCTTAAGAATTTTGCCACAATAAGGAGTAAGAATTATGGAGCAGGTACATAAATACTAGTTTAGAGAGAAAGCTAAATTAACAGGATCAATAAAAAACGACCCCATCTGAAGGCAACTAGTAAAGATTTGAGGAGGTATACTGTAAGAATGACTAGTATCAAAAAGAAAAGAATCAACAAGTGTTGATGAGGATGTGGAGAAAAAGGAACCCTCAAGCACTGTTGGTGAGAATGTAAATTAGCGCAGCCTCCTGGAAAACAGTGTGGAGAGTACCCAAAAAATGAAACAGTAACTGCTGTATTACCCAGTAAATCACTGGACTTGGGATAAAATAGTGGATACTGAACACAACACACCCAAATCCTGCATTCTTGGGAAGGTGAATGACATCTTTGGGTTTAGCAAGTTCCCTGCAAGTTGAGTATGAAATAGCAACAGTTTACTTATGAATTAGCAGTGATTAATGAATATGTGAATGAAAATGAGTTCTATTGTAATAGGACCCATGGGGGCACCTGGATGGCTCAGCTGGTTGAATGTCTGACACTTGGTTTTGACTGAGGTCATGATTTCACCGTTGCTGACTTAAAGCCCCATATCAAGCATCTGTGCTGATGGCATGGAGCTTGCTTGTGATTTCTCTCTCTCTCTCTCTCTCTCTCTCTCTCTCTCTCTCTGCCACTCCCCAGCCTGTGCTCACTCTTTCAATAAATAAATAAATATTACTTCTAAAAAAAGAACCCATAAATGAACTAACTACATAATTAATATGATAAAATAAACTTTCATTGCCATAATCATTAAAATAAAGCATTTAAGAAATAATATCAAGGTCACGTAGGCGGTTCAGTTGGTTAAGTGTCCGACTTTTGGTTTCCGCTCAGGTCATGATCTCACGGGTACAGGAAATGGACTCTGCACTGAGAGTGTGGAGCTTGCTTGGGTCTCCCTCTTCCTCTGCCCCTTCCCTGCTCATACTCTCTCTCTCCCGCTCTCAAAAGTAAATTAAATATTTTTTAAAAATAAGAACTAATAATCAGATGGGGAAGATTGACTTGAGTAGATCATATGAGTATGTCCTACACCAGAATTCATCAGATGACTCCCAGCATTTCAACATGGTAAAAGGTCATGGCGAGAATCATTTCATCATCTGACTTTTTTTTCTCCCCCTGATAATATTTTGATTACATGTCTTACCTCTGTGGACACTGCCCCACAGGTGCTGGTTAAGATTTTTTCCTTTGTTTTCCCTTGCTTTGTTTGGTTTGCCAAAGTTAATTTCACTATAGATTCATTAGTGGTTTGAATAGTCACCAAGGACGTTTTCATTTTTTCACGTAATTGCTCCCCATGCACTGGAGCAGACAAAACCAATAAAGCACATGACATTTCTTTCCATGAAAATTTATAGAGCAACCCACATCTTTGCAGAGAGACAGGCCATCTTCACTTCCACAGCCAGGGACAGTTGTGAACATTTACCTGCCATTGTTTGTCCATTCTTTCAGTCACAGAATTCAGGAAAATACTATTTGACAGCTTCAGGACAGATAGGACTCTCATCAGATCCATTGTAGACTTGGTAATGGTAAGAGCAAACAGTGCTGTTCCCTATGTCACTGCATATTACCTTGCATTTGCAGGCACTACTTCCTGGAAGAGTATGTGGGGCTTCAAAGTATGCCAAAGTTAACTCAAAATTATAGCCACTAGTCCCAGTGTTTCTCAGACCCAAGAAGGAATTTTGGGTTCAATTTCCCAAAATATGATGGGGAACCACCAGAAAGTAAGTATGAAATGTTTGTCGATTTTGTGCCTAAATATTCAGGAACTGGACTCGTAGAAGGTATATAAAAGCAGTCCCTGGGTAAAGGCAGTGAATTTAGATATTTCTACTAAAAAATCTGAGTACAAGCAGTACTTTCATGTTCAGAGAGGATCTGAAAAGTAATCTCTGGGCTGCCTTTTTGTTCTATATAACATAATAATGAATCTGCAGATGATTCTTGAGCAGTGCTCTTAGATAAAATCAGAGTTAGGGATAAAACCAGCTACACACACAACTGGGGAGTGCACTCACTGCTGTGCTATAATGAGACAGACCAAAAAGAGGATACCAAAATTATCTCTTCCTTTTTCATAGATTCTTAGAACACAAGGTTAGACATAACTTCAAAGGCACAGCCACACATCTAAAACATCCTGCTAAATGGTTAACTCATCCCTGAACACTTCCAACCCATGTCTTGGGCAACCACAGGCCTAAAAGAACTCATCATAATTTATGTCATGTTAATTGGGTTAAACGTCATTGTAAGATGGGGAGCCTGGATGTGAATGTTCATTGTTTTTTTACTGGTGAGTTCAGTCAAATAGCATACAAAAGTTTAAAATAATACATTTATTATTAATTTAAAACATTATAGGATCAGGGAAATGTAATGATGATTTTGTGCTGAAAAACCATTTAGGATAAAGTGCTGTACCCTCCATGTAAGAAAAATATCAATGAAACAATTATTAATTAGCATCATCTTGTTATGAAAAAATATTTAAAAATAATACACAAAATAATACGGCTCAAATCCCCAAGGCTTTGGAAAATAGAGATTCTCATTTACAAATGATGGGGTTATACACAGGGACACAGTTTCGAAAAGACTACTTTGGGAATAAGTATGGAAAACATTTTATTCATTTTTTTCACCAATTCTTAAATGTGAAATTAATCTGATGAGGATAAAAAGATTTATATACATAATGGCCTCTAGAACATTATTAATTATTATACAACAAATGGAAGCAACCTTAATGTTCAATATTAGAACTATTAGTTTAATAGTTAACTATTAATATGATGGGATATGACAAGCAAGTAAAATTATATTGTGAAGAATATTTCATGACATGAAGAAAATATGTAATTGCTTTGAAAAAATTAAATGCATAAAGTGAGGTTGAGAGAGAGAGCACCAAGTGTTATTTTTCAATATAATATAATTTTTATAAAATATAAGTAACTTCAAAACATAATTACATATACAAACAGGCTGTAGATAAATACAAGGTATTAGTAGTGATGTACTGTGTGTGATGTCATTATAGGAGATTTTCCTTTCTTACACTTTTCTATTGGTTGTAGATAAATACAGCAAATGAATATCTATTTGTTTTACTATGGAGGATTCAAACAAGTAATGTTATTATCTTTAAAGAGAAAGATAATAAATAACAACTCTCCATAATTTCAATTATCCTTGACATCCAGAAGTGAAAAAGTCATGGCCTTAAACTTCAGTATTTATTATAATTTCTTTGTGCTGATCTTTTCCTCTTAAAGCAGTCATCCAATGATGTGTAGTTATTTACAAATCTCATTTCAGCCATTTCCATCAAAATGAAGACACATTTTATGATATGTAATAGTGTATAATCCAGTGACATTAACCGAGGGTATTGGCCAACATGAAGGCACTGAGGAAGGCAATTAGAAGGAAATGGAGAAGAATATTAGAGACACTAAGTGAAAAGATATGTAGCTGTTAGGAAACCTTCATGTCTTGGTGTAGGAAAGCAATTTCTCATGAGCATGCATTATTTAATTGCTGCTGCTCAGGCAAACCCTTCAGCCCCTAAGCCTATCACACTGCAGCAACTCTCCTCATTGGGAAAAAAAAAAAAAATGATGCCTTCCCTTAGCAGAGAGGGAAAAAACACTTAAGGTATTTTGTAGAGAGTATCTGAAAGCAAACTTAAAAAAAATTCACATTACAAAATAATTGGTGCCTCATAAAGAGATTTCATTTTAAGCATTTGTTTATTTATTTATTTATTTACTTACTTACTTATATATTTTTATGGATCCGTTATTTAATCAGATTCTTTGTGAGACACTTAGAACACCAGTTTGTGAGGATAAACTCCATTCGTGAGAGAAAACACAGAGCGGAAGTAGCCCTGAAGCTGAGGGACAGCTTTGATTTTTGGCAGAAATTGCAAGTCCACAGATTTATGATCAAACTTGCGCTGCTCTGTGATCTCTTATTTCTGTTTCTCTGTGTCGGCGATCTCCCCTTCTTGGTGTCTGGGTTTAAGCAGCTTCTTCTTCTTAAAGGAAGCATCGGTGAGGTGTTTGGGGATTTTTACACTGCTGATATCACTTTTGGTGGAGGTGGCAGTGAGAAATTTCTGGTGTGTTCTACGCAGAGGAACTCGATTGAGGGACAGAGGTCTAGTCACAAGTAACAAACCACTGCTCAGTTGCTTCAGAGAAACCACCTTCTTGCCCCTGTGGCGCCCAGTGAGGATGATCAGGAGGTCCTGGGTGTGATGCTAGCTCGCAATTTCCTCACGTGCTGACTGAAAGGTTTTTTGCCGTGACTCAACTGCTTCTAAGGCACATCTTCAGTAGGGTAATACTTGGGCATCTTGCAGAGTTTAACCACTTGGGTATCACCATTCTTGTCACCACCGACTGGTTTTGTGACCGAAGCAAGAACCTTCTCCTTTTTCTTTTCAATCTTGGATTTAGCTGCTGAATACTTCCTCTTGTATATGGCCTTCCTCGAATACATAACCGATCAGGAGTATCTGCCAATTCCTCTGACTAGGATGAGGTTTCAGCAGTGGAGCTTCCCCTTCTTTGGCGTTTTAGCCTTGAGGTTCCCCTTCTTGATCTTGCCACCAGCATCAGCCTTCTTGACTTCGGGTTTCTTCTCCTTAGTATCTGGCTTCTCCACTTTTTCACCCGCCATCTTGCAAGATGAGAAAGAGAACTAAGATAGTGACTTATTGTTTAATATTTATTTAGTTTTGAGAGAGTGAGAGAGAGAGAACATGAGAAAGGGAGGTGAGGAGAGAGAAGGGGACAGAGGATCTGAACCAGGCTTCCTGCTGACAGCACAGAGCTTGATGTGGGTCTTGAACTCAGGAACTATGAGATGACCTGAGCTGAACTCGGACAATTAATCAACTGAGCCTCCTAGGTACCCCTCATTCTAGTCACATATTGAAGAAATGCAGATGACCCAGGCGTACTGTTTGTGGCTAAGAAATATTTGAAAAACTAACATTTTAACTAATTTGTGATTATTAGCATTGATTTCCAAACCCCAAAATTACAAATTCCCTAGAAACACTTAAACATTAGTCCAATTTGACCTGGATTAAATTCCAGCTCTGATACGTCTTAGAACAATATTGCCACAGTTGCTAGGAAGAGTACAAGAATAGGTAGGAAATGTGAGAATTGAAAAAGTACTGAACAGCTTCCTGGAAGGCGGTGACGATGGTTTCTTTGATAGGATCCTCAAAAGAAGTAACACACAGAGTCAGTCTTGTCGGGAAACCCATAAGAATGGATTGTGATTTTTCAGCTTTTGAAAATATACATACCAGATCAAGAAGATGTTACATGGCAATGAGAAAGAATGAAATCTGGCCATTTTTAGTAGCTTGGATGGAACTCGAGGGTGTCATGCTAAATCAAATAAGTCAGGCAGAGAAGGACAGATACCATATGTTTTCACTCATATGTGTAAAAGAAGAAACTTAGCTGAGGACGATGGGGGGAAAGATGGGGTTAAAATAGTTGGGGAGAGGGAAGGAGATAAACCATGAGAGACCCTTGAATTCTGAGAACAAACTGAGGGCTCATGGTGGAGGGGGATAGAGGAAGGGTAGTGATGGGCATGGAAAAGGACACTTATTAGGATGAGCATTGGGTGTTACATGGAAACCAACTTGACAATAAACTATAAAAGAAAAAGAAAACAATATCCATACCTCATAACCAGGTTTATTTATTCTCCATGTAATATTTAATCCATGTTAAATGTGAGTATTGATAGGGGCAGCAATGATTAGTGACATTCCCAAAGGCAAAGGGAATCTTCAGAGAAAGGATTCATGGTAAAGAAGGCAACTTCTTACCCAAATGGTATTCCCTTATGTCTGTCCAGCTAGGAGGATCTAGATTGTTATCTTATTAATAGAGATGACAAGGAGCCTTAGAAGACATTTGGAACCTGAAATATCTATGCATAAACTACAGAACTCCAATATGGATCATGGAAACCTAAGGACAGAATTCTGTTCTCTAGGAAGGACATCAGAACATCCTACTTGTCAGTGTTCTGGGTATGCTTGGGAAGGATAGGATTCTAGACAACAGACAGAGGTTGAAACAGGAATACATAAAAGGAAATAAAACAGAGGCTGATATAACTGATATAAGGGAGAAACAAAGACTCAAATAATTCAGCCTGTATTAAAAGAAGAGCAAAGGAGATAGCTTGTGGCAATGCGGGACTCAAGACATTTCTTGGGAATTCCCCAGTTCACTCACACAGTATAGGCTTTTCTAGGATGGTGGGGAGATTAAGGAATTTATTTAAAAGGGAAAAATGTTGTAAAGCACTGAAACTAATACAACCAAGCAGTGATGCTATTATATGATGATAGGGTATGAAAATGATTTGCTGATATGCTGTCCTGACATATGGGGAAATTAAAATTTTATACATATTTTTTCTATTTATTAACATTCATGGATGTCCTGCTGCCATGATGGCTGCTCTAAACCCAGAAGACTGTGAAATCCTTGTGGTACTTTCTACCAACTTTAAAATTGGTCCTGGGTTGCCTGGGTGGCTCAGTCGGTTAGGCACCTGACTTTAGCTCAGATTGTGATCTTACCATTTGTGACCTCAAGACCCACGTTGGGCTCTGTGCTGACAGCTCAGAGCCTGGAGCCTGCTTCAGATTCTGTGACTCCCTCACCCTCTGCTCCTGCCTTTCTCATGTTCTATCTCTCTCAAAATTAATAAACCTTAAAAAAAAAAAACAACAACTGTAACCTGGAACGGGAATGGAAATGAAACTGCCAAGGGATCTTTTCTATAAACCACATTCTCAAGACAAAGGTAAAGCAGAGTCCAGGAAATTGAGCATGATGCAATAACTTTGACATCAGATTACTGACAATTAAAAGTGCTTAAATGTACTTCTACTGACTGGCTGGGCTATGTTTCCTCATTATACAGCTATTGCAATATTGTTTATATGTTCTATTCCTCAGATTCAAGGTTTGTGATTTATTAATGCAAACTCATATATATCTGAAGACAGTGATGAAAAATCATTCTGCAATAACATTCATTCTACTAGGATTGACAGATAACCCAGTACTACAGGTTATTCTCTCAGTATTTCTGTTTTTCACCTACATTTTCACTGTTGCTGGAAATCTAATCATTGTCCTCCTCACTCTGGTTGACTCTGGCCTCAAAACACCCATGTACTTTTTCCTTCGGAATTTTTTCATATTAGAAATAATATTGACAACTGTCTATGTTCCTCAAATCCTGTACAGCCTGACAACTGGAGACAAAAGTGTTACCTATAACGCTTGTGTCATCCAATTATTTTTTGGCATCCTCACTGGAGCAACAGAATTTTTTCTTCTAACTGCCATGTGCTATGACCGCTACGTGGCCATCTGCAAGCCCCTGCACTACACGACCATCATGAATGAAAGAGTCTGCACCATTCTTGTCCTTTGCTGTTGGGTGATTGGGTTAATCGTCATACTCCCACCGCTGAGCCTGGGACTTCAGCTAGATTTCTGTAACTCTAATCTCATTGACCATTTTGCCTGTGACGCATCTCCTCTTCTGAAGATTGTATGCTCAGACACTCAATTTATAGAGCAACTTGTTTTAATCATGGCTGTGCTGACCCTCATAGGCACACTAGTCTGTGTAATCATATCCTACACATACATCATCAAGACGATTTTAAGACTCCCTTCAGCTCAGCAAAGAAAAAAAGCTTTCTCCACGTGTTCATCCCACATGATCGTAGTCTCCATCACCTATGGAAGTTGCATCTTCCTGTATATCAAACCAGCAAAGGAAGGAGTAGCCTTTATTAAGGTGGTGGGATTGCTCAACACCTCAGTTATCCCATTGATGAATCCTTTCATTTATACGCTACGGAATAAGCAAGTCAAACAAGCCCTCAAAGACTCGATTAAAAAGATGGCATCCCTTTAAAAGGATTAGAAAACTAAAAAGATTTTTTAAATTAAGGAACTATATATCTCATGTTACTTCTCACTTTATCCTGATTCCAAAACTCATATGATCTATTCCCATAGATATTCCACAAGTTATTGTTAATATAAATGTGCTGTCTTGAAATTCTTTTCATATGTATATATTGCCTTTTCCTAGGTCATACAGTGTATCCAATCCCTTAGACTCTGTTTGAATTTGAGTCTGTTGTTGGACACCATGTAATGAAATAAAGGGGGATGAGTCTTGAACAAGTTCAGCATTATCTTGCAAGAAAATTACTTCAAAAGAGGTCATTACGTGTTTTTCAGACAAGAAGAGATCAAACCCTTGAACAGCATATTAAATGTCTGCTTCTCCTGCACTTCAGTGAAATCTACTGATGTGTGCCCTCTAGTAACCCCTGGAGATTGTGAATCTATTTGCATCAAAATTAACTCATCCACAAGATTAAACTGGGTATGGTTTCCAAATGTTTCCATTCTGTAGTTACAAGGTTTTTTAGGGAAGTCATAGTTTCGTAACTCTTTGTTCATACCTTGAGATAAAAATTTAAAATCGTGAGATAATCTCTTCTCTGTTTGCCAGTTCTACAGATACTTCAAAATAAGCAACCAAACTTACAGTTCTTATATTCCTTAATTTCCACTAAATCCATGACAGCAGCTACTAGGTAAAAGCTAACATTCAAGGGGTGGCAAAACCTATCTACTTACAGGAGGGCTGCAAAGTATTATGGATATTTTACTATGGATATTTCTACAAATCAACATTTAATGGGCTCTTGACTCATGTTTACACCAGATTGCAAGATTTTGTATGGTATCTCATCTCCTACATTCCCTGCTGTTCTTACCACCAACATTTTCCCCAATTGACAATAAACTTCTATTAGGTAACTAAAAGTCTACTCATTTTGGTTGTTTTTTCTTAAATTCCAGTCAGTTAACATACAGAGAACTATTAGCTTCACGTGTAGAATTTAGTGATTCACCACTTACATACAACTCCCAGTTCTCATCACAAGTGACCTTCTTAATACCCAACACCTATTTAACACATCCTGCCACTCACCTACCTTTCATTAATCTTCAGTTTGTTCTGTAGTTAAAAGTCAGTTTCCTGGTTTGTCTCTCTTTGTTTCCCCTAAGTTGATCTATTTTGGTTCTTAAATTCCACATATGAGTGAAATCGTATGGTATTTGTTGTTCTCTGACTGACTTATTTCACTTAGCATAATAGTCTCTTACACCATCCATGTCATTGCAAATGGCAAGATTTCATATATATAAACCACACCTTCTTTATCTATTCACCAGTCAATGGACATTTGGGCTCTTTCCATAATTTGGCTATTGTGGATAATGCTGCTATAAACATCAGGGTACACATGGCTCTTTGATTCACTATTTTTGTATCCTTTGGGTAAATACCTAGTAATGCAATTACTGGATTGCAGGAAACTTTCACTTTTTAATGTTTTGAGAAAACATTAGCAGCTGCACCAATTTGCACTCCCACCAACAGTGCAAGCGGAATCTGCTCTCTCCAGATCCTCACCAACACTTGTTTCCTGTGTGGTTAATTCTTGCCATTTTGACTGGTGTGAGGGTATATCTCATTATAGTTGGATTTGTTTTTTGTTTGATGTTTGTTTGTTTTTCATGTTTTATTAATTTTTGAGAGAGAGAGACAGAGAGAGAGACAGAGAGAGAGACAGCATGAACAGGGGAGGGTCAGAGAGAGAGGGAGACACAGAATCCGAAGATAGGCTCCAGGCTCTGAGCTAGCTGTCAGCACAGAGCCCGATGCAGGACTCAAACCCATGAACCATGAGATCATGACCTGAGCCATAGTTGGATGCTTAACCAACTGAGCCACCCAGGTGCCCCTCATAGTAGTTAGATTTGTATTTCCCTGATGAGGAGTAATGTTGATCATCTCTTCATGTGTCTGCTACTTATTTTGTAAAGCGAGGGACCAAACATACAATGCAACCAAACAAAAAGACTTATAAGAAAATATAAAATTATTCAGAACTAAAGAATTTTTATACAGGAATATTCATAACTAAAGAATTATTTAGAAAAAGTGAAGCAGCAAATTATGATTATTAATCACTCTAGATTTTCAAAAATCTAGAACATTAGAAAATGTTTTATATTGATGAAAAGAACACAAGAAGATAATAGGTTCAAGATCAAATGGAATAACTAGGAGCATAGATGCCCTCTCAGTTTAAACCACTAAAAACTCTGCCTCCATTTTCCAGAAAACTGACATCAATCAATGAAGGAAAGTGATACCTGAGAAGCACTTACTTCAGATAACTCCCTCAAGTCAGTGGTGCAAAGCTCATCAGTCAGCCAGAGATAAGGAAACATAGGTGTTACTCCAGGGAGTACCAAAAGGTCTTCCCTAAAGTTCACAAGAAAGAGTAGCAAGAAGTGGAAGAGGCATATCTGGTGATCTATAGATCGCCCATAAGGAGCATTCAGCTGAGTACTGATCAGCATATACGTGTAAGAAAATTACCTGACTGAGGTAAGAATCATCCAAGAGGATTGCAAAGAACAATATTCTGACCTCATATAAGAATGAAAATGGTGTCTATTCACAGCAAAAAGAATTTAAAATCTCTTAATTTACTGGGTATTATTCAGAAAGATTTGCCTCAGTTTGAGAGGAAGAAATCAGCAGCCGAAACATTGCTCTAGTCCAGTCCATTGCTCTGGTCCAGTAGGCTAAACAGGAAGCTACCAAAAGGAAAAAAGAACACCAGGAAAGATAACAACTTGGGTACACAGATAAACACTACATGAAAGGATAAAACTATTTCCAAGTTACTCAAGTGATATCAGAACAAAGCTAAAGAATGTTTAAAAGGATACACCCAGCCTTCAAGAAGGTGAAATTCATAATGCCTGGCATAATTAAAATTTACCAGGCATGCAAAGAGGCAGAAAAATGCAACCTATAAGGGAACAGTCAATACAAATAGATCCCAAAATGGCACAAATGACACAATTAAACAAAATACAGTTAAAACAATAATCATAACTATACTTCAAATACTGCAGAAGATAGAAGAAAGAGGTTAAGTAAGTATGTTAAAAAAAAAATTACGGGGCGCCTGTGTAGCTCAGTCAGTTAAACTTCTGGCCTCAGCTCAAGACATGATCTTGCCATTGGTGAGCTCGAGCCCTGCATCAGGCTCTGTGCTGACAGCAGGTTAAGAGCCTGGAGCCTGTCTTCGAATTCTGTGTCTCCATCTCTCTCTGACCCTCCCCCTGCTCACGCTGTCTCTCCCTCTCTGTCTTTGTCTCTGTCTTTCTCTCTCTCTCTCTTAAAAATAAGTAAAACACTTTTTAAAAAAATAGAAAAATAAAGAAAAATTATTAAAAAGACCCTCCCCTGCTCATGCTGTCTCTCTCTCTCTCTGTCTCTCTGTCTCTCTCTCTTAAAAATAAGTAAAACACTTTAAAAAAATAAAGAAAAATTATTAAAAAGACCCAATTCAAACTTATTCAGATGAAAATATACTTTGTAAGAAAAATATAGATTATTATCAGAATATTGCAGGAAAAAATTAGTTAAAGAAACAGCAGTTAAAACTATATAAAGCATACAAAGGAAAAAAAAAACAAAAAAAATTAAGAGCATCAGGGAACTGTGACACAAAATCAAAAGGCCTGATATACTGTACAATTAAAGGCTCCTCAAAAACAGAGAAAGGAAAGACTCAAAAAGTATTTGATCAAATGAATGAAAATATTTCAAAATACCATAAACTTTAAAAAGTGGAAAATATAAATCCAATAATCAGATGTGCTCAGCTAAGCCTAGCCACAGCAAACATGAAGGCACAGCAATTTTTAAAAATACTTAAAAGCAAAGAATAAACTCTTATTACATAAAATAAAGAAAATAAAAGGATGACAACATACTTCTTGATGGAAACAATGCAAGACAGACAGACAACTGCAGAACATCTTTAAAGTAGGAGCGGAGTGACAACCTAGAATTCTATCCATCAAAAATATTTTTCAAAACTGAGGGTGAAAGAGACATTTCATACATTAAAAAAACAAAACAAAAATACTTCATCACCAGCACACCTGCTTCACAAGAAATATTAAATGAAATCTCTCAGATAGAAATTGCTAAACCTACCAAAAGGAATAAAGAGCACCAGGGAAGATCACAACTTGAGTAAATATATGAGCTCTTTTCCTATTATTTAAATAAATCAAAGTTACAATTGAGAATTTAAAGCCAAATAAAATATTATATGGAGTGTTTTACCATTTTTTAAATTTTTTAATGTTTATATTTTCTAGACAGATCACAAGGGAAGGAGGAGAAGGGAGAAGGGGAGACACAGAATCTGAAGCAGGCTCCAGGCTCTGAGCTGTTAGCACAGAGCCCAATGTGGGGCTTGAACCCATAAACAATGAGATCATGACCTGAGCTGAAGTCGGTCACCCAACCAACTGAGCCACTCAGGCACCCCTATCATTTTATTTTCTAACATTCATTTTTTTTTACTGTAATAAAATACACATAATATAAGATTTACCATTTTTACTATTTTTAAGTATACTGTTCATTGGCATTAGAATTATCCACATTATTGTAGAATCATCACTACCACCTATCTCCAAACATTTTTTAAAAAGTTTTCTTTGAGTACAGTTTGACACACAGTGGTACATTAATTTCAGGTGTACAACATAGTGATTGACAAGTTGACACACTCTTCTATTCTCACCACAAGTGCAGCTACCATCTGTTACCATACAACTCTGTTATAATATCATTGACTATATTCCTTAGGTGTGCCTTTTATTCTCTTGACTTATTCATTCCATAACTTGATGCCTGCATGTCCCACTCCCCTTCACCCATTTTTCCCATCTCCCGATCCCCATCCATTCTGCCAACCATCAGTTTGTTTTCTGTATTCATAGGTATGATTCTAAATTTTGTTTGTTTATTCGTTTTTGATTCCACATATGAGTAAAATCATGTTATTTGTCTTTCTCAATCTGACTTCTTTCATTTAGCATAGTACCCTCTAGGTCCATCCATGTTGTTTCAAATGGCATGGTCTCATGCTTTTCTATAACTGCATAATATTCTATTGTTTATATATACCATCACTTCCTTATTCATTCATCTGATGATGGAGACTAAGGTTGTTTCCATAACTTGGCTATTGTAAACAATGTTGCAAGGTGCATATATATTTTTGAATTAGTGTTTTCATTTTGTCTGAGCAAAAACTCAGTAGTGAAATTATCAGATCATATGGTGTTTCTAGTCTTAATTTTTTAAAGAACGCCCATACTGTTCTTCCACAGAGGCTGAACAAATTTGCATTCCAACCAACAGAATATGAGGATTCCTTTTTTTTCCACATCCTCATCCAAAAGTTGTCATTTCTTGTTTTTTTTTTATTTTAGCCCTTCTGACAGGTGTAAGGTGCCATTTCATTGGAGTTTTGATTTCCATATTCTTGACTATTAATGATGTTGACTATGTTTTCATGTGTCAGTTGGACATCTGTATGTCTTCTTTAACAAAAATGTCTATTCAAGACTTCTGCACATTTTTAACTGGATTGTGTGGGGGTTTTGGTATTCACTTTTATAAGATCTTTATATGTTTTGCATATATCAAATATATCATTTGCAAATATTTTCTCCCCACTCACTACAGGCTAATCACTCTGATGAACATAGATGCAGAATTTTTCAATAAAATATTAGCAAACCATATTCAACAATACATTAAAAGGATCATGCATCATGATCTAGTGGGATGTACTCTTGGGATGCAAGGATGGTTCAATATTCAAAAATCAATCAACATGATATATACCACATCAACAAAATGAAGCACAAAAATCATATGATCATCTCAATACATGCAGAAAAACCATCTGACAAAATTCAGCATCTGTTCATGATAAAAAAAATCTCAACAAAATGTATTTAGAGGGAACATTCCTCAACATAATGAAGACTATATATGGAAAACCCACAGCTAATGTCATCCTCAAATTTGAATGAAACCACAAAAGACCCTATATAGCCAAAGCAATCCTGAGAAAGAAAAACAAAGCTGGAGGATCACAATTCCAGATTTCAAGATCTACTACAAAGCTATAGTAAACAAACAGTATGGGACTGGCACAAAAACAGACACACAGATCAACAGAACACAATAGAGTTCCTGATATAAACTCACACCTTAAGTAAATTAATCTATGAAAAAGAGGTAAGAATACAGAATAAAGAAAAGACAGTCTCTACAACAAATGGTGCTGGGAAACTGAACAGCTACATGTAAAAGGATGAAACTGGACCACTTTCTAACACCACACACAAAAAGAAACTCAAAATGGATTAAAGACCTAAGTGTGAGAACTGAAACCATAAAAATCCTAGAGGAGAACACAGTAACTTCTCTAATATCATTTGTAGCAACATTTTCCTCTAGAAGTTTTTCATCTTCCCAAAGTTTAATTCTGCTCCTATTAAACTGTAACACCCCATCACTCCTCCACCCAGCCTCTGGCAACCACTGTTCTACTTTCTGTCTGTATCAATTCAACTATACTAAGTAGTTGATATAAGTGGAATTATACTATATTTTACTTTTTTGTCCAGCTTATTTCATTAGCATAATGTCTTCCATTTCATCCATGTTGTAACATGTGTCAGAGTTCTATTTCTTTTTAATGCTGAATAATATTCCCGTGCATGTATACACTACATTTTCTTTATCCATTCATTTGTCAGTAGCATTTTGGTGCGTCTATCTTTTGGTCATAGTGAATAACGCTGCTATGGGTATTGGTGTACAAATATTGGTTCAATCTGCTGCTTTCAATTTTGTAGGTATATATTGAGAAGTGAAATTGTTGGATAATATGGTGATTTCATGTTTAATCTTCTGTGGAATCTCCATACTGTTTTCCACAATGGTTGCACCATTTTACATTCTTACCAGTAATGCACAAGACTTGGAATTTCTCCACTCTTTTGTGGAGTTCATATGTAAAAGTTAAATATATGAGGGTACTAGCACAAAGACCAAAAGGGTAAACATAGAAGTCACACTTATATGGTTCTTAATTGTATATATGAAGTGATATATCATCAAACGAAGGTAGACTGTGGTACGTTTAATATGTATACTCTAAAGAAACCAGGGATGCCTGGGTGGCTCAGCTGGTTGAGCAGAGGACTTCAGCTCAGGTAAAGGTCTCACAGTTTGTGAGTTTGAGCCCAGATTGGGCTACATGTTGTCAGAACAGATCTTCTGTTCCCCTTTCTCTCTTAGCCCCTACCCAACTCCCACTCATACACTCTCTCAAAAAATAATAAAACACTTAAAATAATTTAAAAAAAGAAATCTAAAAATAACATAACACAAGCTTATACTAAATAGGTCGACAAATGGAGTTAAAGGGACTTAATCTCAACAAAACACAAAAAGAAGAAAAAAGAAACAAAGAAAAAATATGAATAATAAGAAAGAAATAGTACCTTATATTTAAATCCAAGCATATCAACAATCTTATCAAATGTAAATTCTTTCAACACCAAACTTCAAAAGCCGAAATTGTCACATTGGGACATCATCATGCCTCCAAACCAGGTACCGACCCAGTGCCAGGACTGCCTTTGGCATCCTCCAGCATGGAGCCAGCAAAGATGTATTGACCAACTGCTATGTCCCAGGCACTGAGCTTGCTCTGGTGGGGAAAAAAAAACAGACCCAGAACTGCTTACATTAAAAAAAAAAAAAATCACACCTGTGATGAGTCACTGTGAGTGAGGGGATCTCGCTGACATTGGGAAAGTTTGACCCGGAGCCTGACCCCTACTGCTGCTTACTTGGTCAGCATGTTCAGTGAGCAGCAAATGATGACACCAAGAGGCAAAACTCTGCTGTGACACGGCCTCAGGTCCCATCTCCTCCACAGGGAATAAGCTCCGTGTCCAGTACATCTCTGACCTCAGTGTCAGGGCCAACAGCTTCTCCACCTCTTAGGAGGCCCCTGCCTCGGGGTGCTGCCAAAGAAGGACAGGCCCGGGGGGGGGGGAGGGGGAATGCTCCTAGTGTCACCTGCTCAAAGCAATGCCAATGGCCAGGCACCTTCCAAAGCAACTTCAGTACTGGTAACCTGGTGGGGACTGCCAGGAGAAGGCCTCACTGTCTCTGTCAGTCTCATTGGTGCTGACAAAACTGGAGGCCTGGATCTCAGGCCACTCACTGACACTCCCCTCAAGCTTTGCATGCCATGCAAGCAGTCAAACCTGCCCCCACCCCATGAAGAAAGAAAGGAGCCAGTTATCTGACGATGGGCCAGGTGGAAGAAAACAGAAGTCCTATCCTTCCTTCAGAGAGTTTCGTGGTTCTCTACCTGTCCACCTGGGCCAGACCCTCACCAGCCTCAACAAGAAAAAGTGCAGCCGGGTCCCCTGCCTGAAATCCAGGTTACCTTCCTAGGCCGTAACCCTAGGGATCCCTTTCTTATCCAAATCAATCTTCTTGACTTAAAAAAAGAAAGAAAGAGATAAATTGTCACCTTGGGAGGGAAAAAAGGGGCAACTCTTGGCTGTCTACAGAAAATTTTTAAATAAAGGCAGAAATGGAGGGGTTAAAAATTGTAAAATATATACAACAATAACACTAATCAAAACTAGTTGGAGTGGCCATACTAACATCAAAGTAGATTAAAGCAAAGAATATTAATTAGAATAAAAGCGTGGTTTTTCTTCCAATGACAGAGGGGTTTATTCTTCAAGAAACCTTAACTACCCTAAATGCCTATGCATATCATAAAGAGCTTCAGGGCACCTGGGTGGCCAAGTTGATTAAGCCTCTGACATAGGTTCAGGTCATGCTCTCCTGGTTCACAAGTTCCAGCCCTGTGTGGGGCTCTGTGCTGACTTCTCAGAGCCTGAAACCGGTTCCAGATTTTGTATCACCCTCTCTCTCTGCCCCTACCTCCCACTGGTGTTCCCTCTCTCTCACTCTCTCAAAAAATAATAAATATTAGAAAATTTTTTTTAATAAATAGAGCTTCAAAAATACATGACACAACATGATAAAACTGCAGGGCGAGAAGGAAAACACCACAATTACAGTAATAAATGTCAGGATGCATGTCTCAATAAGTTGCTGAATTATAACCAGAAATTTATTAAGTATACACAAGAGTTAACTCTATCAACATGATCTGACATCCATAGAACACTCTAAGATCCAAGAGCAGAATTCTTTTAAGATTCACAGGTAATATTTATCAAGTTAGACACTATTCAGGACTCTAAAACAAACCTTGTTAAATTTTAAATGATTCAAATTATACAAAGTATGTTATCTGGCCAAATGGAATTAAAATAGAAATCAGTAACAAATTTTCCTGAGAAACACCCACAACTGGAAAAGGAATATCAAAATTTGTGGGATGCACCTAAAGCACTATTTATAGGAAAATGAATGGCTCTTTAGCAACAACAGTGATTAAAATCATTGCCGTGTGTATCATTGGCCATAATCTTAGCCACACAGCCCTCTCAGAGAGAGGCTGGATAGTATTTCATCTGCGCAATTTGCACCTGGTATAAAATTGAGGTTCAGTTATTATGGACATGGGAAGAAAACTACCAGACAGGACATCACCAGTATCTGCCACAGACCATCAAAATGTTCTTCCAAAATTTACTGTAGGGTCACCTGGGTGGTTCAGTTGGTTACGTGGCCTACTTTGGCTCAGGTCATGCTCTCGCGATTCATGAGTTGAGACCCGCATTGCGCTCTGTGCTGACAGCTCAGAACAAGGAGCCTTTGCCTATCCCCTACTCAGGCTCTGTCTCTGAAAAATAAATAAATGTTAAAAAAATTTTTCTTTAATTTACTCTAAATACAGAGTGAGATCTCCTTTCTCTCCAGCTTATCCCCTCTGCCACGGAAGATTTTATAATCACTCTCTGCCAACAGTGCGATGACACAAGTGTGGTTTGATGTGGCTAGTTAGTGTGAGAAACATCAACAGACAGGGACAACAAAGACACCTGCTTCCGTGGGCACAGGAAGAACACACCTCTCTGCTCCATCCTGTGACACCAGGATCAATATCAACAGCAAGAGTGAGAATGTCCAGAAATGACAGCAGCGGTAGTCATAGAAAAAGCTCTGTTCAAGTTTGCTGGACAGTAATAAACCATAGCAAAAGCAGAAACATATCCTGGAACCAGGCAACTTTTTATCCAGTATTTGGGAAGCAAAACTCCAGTGCTTCAACTACCAAAAGTAGTTTCATTGGTTACCTGAAAATTCCTAAGTAGAAGGAGGAGAGATGAAAAGAAAGGCCATGTAGCACTAAAAGAACATCAAGTTTGACATGTATCTATAGGTAAATGTCTTGAATATTAAGACAAGTAGCTAAACTAGCATGAGGGAAGAAGGATATTTGTATTCAGATAAAGTTTTATCCAAAACCTGCCCCAACACTGTGGGGCATTCTGACCAGTCATTTTTTGTTTCATTGGTTTTGTTTTTTTAAATTTTTTGCTGTTTTGTTTTTGTTTTGTTTTGACAGAGAGCATGGAGGGTAGAGAGACAGAGGGAGACAGAATCTTAAGTAGATGGAGCCCAACAGGGGCTCAACACGCAGTTCAATCCCATCACCCTGAGATCATGACCTGAGCCAAAATCAAGAGTCGGACACTCATCCGACTGAGCCACTCAGGTGCTCCTGACCAATCATCTGACCAATCATTTGTCTGCTCCTCAGTTACTTCTCCTGTAAAATGAGGATACTTTTTTATTCACTTTAAGATTTATGTCAAAAATAGTACATTAATATATATGTATATATGTAATGTGTGTATATATATGCATAAAATGCTAGAGCATCTATTTCTAGGAGGAATACAAAGATTCAACAAAGAAATCCAAATAGAATTCAAATGACATCAGACCATCATCAGTGTCTCTGAGGACATTGTTCCCATGGCTACATGTGTTTTTACATTGTTGATTAGTCTGCCACCGATTCATTAGTCACTTTTAAAACTGGGTCACCAAGGACTATTTTGTTGTTCACTCAGATATTCCCTGTGCACTGGAAACACATACTAACAAATACAAATAATGTTGCTATTATAGAATTTGCTGGGAGCCTGCCTCCCTGCCCATGAAGATTAAATGTGGCTCCTGGCAATAAAACTAGAGATAACCTTCCTTTGCCTCTGCCTCTTCTTCCTTTCAACCAGCAGAATAACTGGGAAATCCGATATCCAGTGCCATATTAGACTTGGTGAGAGAAGAGGAGACTGAAACTGGGCTCCTAATGTCAGAAGCCATGGAAGTCTAGGAGAGAGAGGTCAGTCAATTGTCAGGCCTGCCTGCGAGAGAGTGCATGTGTGCACACGTGCTTGTGTGGAGGGTGAGGCAGGGGGTTGTCATAGGTGGAATAAGAGCATGGGAATCGAAGTACACACCGAACTCCTCACCAACTGAATGCTGCTCAAACTGCAGTTCCCTTAAGGGTCTCAGATAAAAAAACTATTGGAAAAGTCAACATGTAATTGTCAGGACATATTTTCCAAATTCTCCAAACATGAGCAGAGGGTGAACACAGTTTTAAAATCTGAGATTCACTTCACCATAATTGATAGTGGAGAAAAGTATTCAACAACCATTTCTGATATGTTGCTATGCTGAAGGAACATTTTCTGCCATGGTTAATTTGTAACTATGATTTGAGGAATCTCTCAATAAAGAGACAGAAAAAGAAAAGGCAACGGAAAAGACACTGCCACCCAATAATATCCTAGGGTCATAGAAATCAAATAATGGCACTATTATAAATCACATTACACGGAACTTCCCGTTTTTCTCTATCTGTTGTTTTGGTCTTTTTTGCCACTATTCTTTGGCAGGGGAGGGGCAGGTGGTGGTGGCAGGGTTTACACTTCTTGAATCTCTAGTCTCTGGTCCATGGGCAGCATCAGTCCCAAAGGAAGACTGAATGAGGTTTGTTCCAAACACAAGGAAGGTCAAAGTCTCTCATATATAGTCAGCTATAATGGGGAGTCAATAAAGGAATAAAATGCCTCTCAGTCACTCATCGGACCCCCACAGTGACTGAGAGTAGGCAGTTTTGCATAGGTAAGTCTTCAAGGTCTACCTGAGAACGTTAATGAAAACACTACTTATGAGAAGAGGGTGATAAATTGTATTATTTATTTAATGAAACTGTTGCAAATGCTGATTGATATGAACTGAAACCAAATAAATAACTATTAGTCTCCCAGAGAAATTTTCCCAGTATAGCAGTGAGCATTAGTATGATTCCTGGTAAAAGCAAATATGAAGCAGTCTTAGATCCAACGATCTGCTCCCACAGGTTTACCTGCATTATTAAAAGTAGCAACAAGCTTCATGACTTAAAACAGTGTCACTGAAAATTACACATATTATAGTAGGCATTTTAAACTTTAAATTTATGATTGGTCAAATGCTAATATGACTGCGTTCATCAGTTGTTCTTATCAATGCAGAAGATTTAATATTTTGATAATAGAGGAATAATTTTAGATTCTAAGAACTTCATAAGAAAAGGAGAAATGGAGTTACAAAGTCAATAGTCAGAATAAGGATTTAAACTCTTCTACAGTGGAAGGGAAGGAGGGGAAAAATTAGGAATGGAGAAATGAACCTGACCTGTCGTTCAATTTGACCTAGCAGAGTCTTCCCCTGGCAAGTACATGGCAAGATACCACCTCTCCAGTAAAGTCCTTTCTACCATGAGCAAAGGTGGGGGAGGTTGTATCTGTTCCAAAATCCTGTCTGTGAACCCTAAGCAATACACCTTGCTAACTCAGTTTATGATGACAGATGTCACAGCCAACTTCATGAAAAGAAAAAAACCCTAGAAAAACTAAGTGAATATAGGAAAATACAAATAGCTACCAGTATAACTAAGGGTGATTGCCAATGAACAAGCATGGAGTAGTTATCATCCCAAATCCAAAGCTGCATTTTCACTGTTACCTTGTGTTACTCTGTCATGAGTATGCACCAAAATGAAATACTATCTCCTACTGGTAGCCTGGAAGCCCCGTGAGGAAGCAACTTGTTAAAGCTGCAGTCTCTGTTATGATGTTCTTTAAATAACAGACACTAGGGAGTGGGGGCGAGGGGGAGTTACAAACAGAGAAGGATGGAGGTAAATGAAAAAGAGACTATTAAATACAGAGAACAAAGTGAAGATTGATGGAGGGACGCAGGGGAAAGAGTAAAATGGATGGTGGGCACTGAGGAGGGCACTTGTCGGATGAGCACTGGGTGTTGTATGTAAGCAATGCATCACAGGAATCTATCCCCCAAAACCAAGAGCACACTGTATACACTGTATGTTAGCCAACTTGACAATAAATTACATTAAATAAATAAATAAATAAATAAATAAATAGCAGAGGCTCATTAGATATTTATTTGAACAAATAAATGTAGATTATTTATTTGAGCAATGCAAGAGTAACCTAATGCGATTTTGATTCTCTGTTCAGAAAACATACATTGGATACACCTGGACAATAACTTAAAACATAAGAAATCTGTGTTTCCTCTCATGTAGAAGTATATAGGATTTCCCTACAAACACGTCATGGCCAAATTTACTCATTTAAAGCTCAATTCCCCCTAACAAAACACAAAGACATAAGCCCATATATTAAGTTATTATTAACTACTGATATCCCCAATGAGAATGCATTTACTGGATCTTCTTCTACAGGAAGGATACCTGAAAGTAGCTGCTTGAAATATGAATCTCAATGAGGCAAAGCTTTGACATGAAGGCCGGGGGAAATTTCCTGGGCACCTCTCTTATGGGATTTTGGGGGGAAATGTAAATTGGAGGACAGGGAGGCTTAACACTCCTGGGAGGGGCAGAAATGGACAGTGACAAGTGTCATTGAGAAAGGTAGGGTACTTTATAACTTGCTTACGAAGACTAGCTCATATGTGCCTCTCTGTTTGTGGCTGTTGCTTGGGCAAGTCACATATATCAACCGTCAGAGAACAGAAGCAGCAGGGTTAGAGAGCTGGTTGGTGAATTAGTAAGGAACGTTTATTTGAAGCGGGGAGAAGCAGAAATTGCTCAAAGAGATCACTAAGATAAACCCTAAGGCAGATTCTGAAAGCTGAGTGCTGTGACGCACACGGGGCTGGACAGGCTGATCAGGCTGGCAAAGAAACAAATACCGCAGATCATTCCCTCTGGGCTCCATCCATGACCCAAAGCACCACAACAAGACTTATATATAAAGTATATATAAACTGAATTTATATTGAGTTCCAGAAAAAGCTTCTTTATACTACTACTACAGGAAACCTCTGCCTAAGCAGTCCCAACGTGGCTTTAAAATACTTTCATTTGCCTAAATATAGGGTGAAAAACAAAATGACATCTTTGTATTTTAAACTTCTCAACTCCCTATTTGGATAATTCAAAGTGCAAAGAGCAGAAGTAATGCTTTTAAATGAATGTGTTGCTGTTAAAGTTCAGCATAACAATAGAAGATGATCAACATAAAATGCCAGTCAAACATCTGTCCAAACCTATAGAAGTATGACACCAAGAGTGAATCATAATGTAAACTATAGACTCTGATATGTAAATGTAGGTTCCTCAATTGTGACCAAGGTACCACTCTGGTGAGGTTACTTATAATGTGGGAGGCTACGTATTTGTAAAGGCAAAAGGTGTATGGGAAATCCCTGTACCTTCCCCTCAGTTTTCCTGTGGTCCTAAGATTACTGTAAAAAAATAAGTTTTAAGTTTAAAACACACACAAAAATATTATGTAACAGATCCTTCTTGGTTTTGAAGATGGAGCATTTCAATATAGTATGGAAAACAAAGGGAGTTAAGGCTGGGGGCGGCGGGATTCAGAAGTAATATAATTGCCTCTAGCATAAAGACAAATAAAATCTGTACAAAAAGGCAATATTGTTGAGAAACTGCAAATTGGACATATTTACATTTCATTTTGGTTTTATTTGGTATATTTGGAAATATACTCTCTAATTAGAGAGTTATGAACACAAGATCTATATTACATATTTCCTATAAATGTCTCTGTGTTAACAAATTGATTATCAAGTGAAAGAAGAAAGTACGTGTAAATAGGCCTGCCAGGATGTTTTCCTTCAGGATGTTGCCAATCCTAGCTTCTTATGACACTTCTCTCTCCAGGTGGAATCCTTCTTGACTTGGTACAAGGCGGTGATGAGAAATCACACAGCAGTAATAACATTCATCCTGCTGGGATTAACAGATGACCCCAAAATACAAGTTCTGCTTTTTGTATTTTTGTTTCTCACCTACATGCTGAGTGTGACTGGAAACCTTATCATTATCACCCTCACACTTTTGGATTCCCATCTTAAAACTCCTATGTATTTTTTCCTCCGGAATTTCTCTTTCTTAGAAGTATCATTCACCACTGTCTGCATTCCCAGATTCCTGTATATGATGACAACTGGAGACAATACTGTTACCTACAATGCTTGTGTCACCCAATTATTTTTTATTGTCTTCTTTGGAGCAACAGAATTTTTTCTCCTTGCTGCCATGTCCTATGACCGCTACGTGGCCATTTGTAAGCCCCTGCACTACACAATCATCATGAACAACAGAGTCTGCACTACCCTCATCCTCTGCTGTTGGTTCGCTGGCCTTTTAGTCATCCTTCCACCTCTTGGCCTAGGCCTCCAG
>PISW01012949.1:0-29061 GCA_004023785.1 Mungos mungo | reverse complement strand
GGGAGAGGAAAGGTAGGGGGAGGGAGAGGAAAGGTGGGGGATAGAGTGGAAAGGTGGGGGGAGGGAGGGAAGTGGAAGGAGGGGCGCCCAGGCTCCCAAGCACACCGGGGACCTCGAAGCAGGGGCCACACCTCAGGGACGTCACCCTCTCCCTGTGACTTCGGGCAGCCCCCTTAGGGCTCCGGAAAGGCCGCCGGTCCTGCCCCCTCCCCCAGAGCAGGAGGGGCAGCCGCTTGTAAAGCAGGGTTGCACCTCGCTCAGTCGACGGTGCGTGGCGCTATCCGATTATTCCAGGCTGAACGTCCCTCGATTTTGCCACATCAGGGTAAGCTCTGGAACGAGCAAGTTCAGCAGAGCCCGTCTGACCACAGCCTGGACTCTGCGGATTACAGCACCGCACGGAGTCCGAGTCAAAGAAAGAGACATTTCACGAGCCCTTTTTATTCCCTGCGAACCGCTTTCCTGGACTTGTGGGGCTGCACGTGGGCGCGATCCCGACCAAAAGTAACTTCCCCGGAGGACAGGATGGCTGGACACTCGCCGCCGCTGGATGTTTCCGCCTTCTCCCCGAGAAGCCCCTGCGCCTCTGGACAGGTGCCCCGGGACCCTGCGCACAGGCTGTCAGCACCCGAGGCCGCCACCAGAGGGCAGCGTCGCCCCGCTGAGCGCGGCCAGCCGCCCGGCCGTCGACCCTGCTGATTGGCTAAGCCTGCCGTCTCCCTGGCAACCGTCTCTGGCCCGCCCCCTCCGGGCGCCTAGGCGCCAGGCGCTGGCCTGCGGGGTGGCCAGGGCAGACTGCACCCTGTCGGCTCGCCCGGGGCCCAGGAGCTGCCTGAACTGGAGCGGGAAGCTTGAGGGTCCCATCTCAGCATCTCTGGTTTCATCTTGGCTGAGGGGTCCTCTTTTCCTGAAACTCCCCGTTCTGGAAAGAGAGCCCCAAACAAGAGAGGGACCTTTCCGAGCCCCGCAGGAAGGCCCCGGGAGCCCTGTGACCTGCCTCTTCCCCGCAGAGCCCCTGCATGCCCCTCCCAGCTGGTCATCTCACACCTGGAGGGAGGGAGCACCTGCTCCTGGGCGATCGAGGCAGGGTGAGGGCATCAAGGGCCCCTCGGCCAGGCCTGGGGGGGTGCAGCTGGAGCCCCCTCCGTGGCCAGACCTTGTCAGGTGTGAAGTGATTATGAATTTTGACCACCTTGGACCCCAGTGTGAGGCGGCTGGCCTGTCCCCAGAGCCTGTAGGAAGCCCAGGAGGGCCCCTTCCAGTTCTGAGCAAGACTTGGAATGGCAGGGCGGGGAGGGGCAGGACGTGGGGGGAACCAAGGCGGGTGGCAGGTGGAGGGCGGTCCGGATGCATGGCGGGAGCAGACCCAACGAGGAGCCAACCATGCAAAGATCCAGGGAAGGGCACCCAGCACGGAACAGCAGGTGCACACGCTCAGAGGCGGGAGTGTGTCGGGCGTCCAAAGAACAGCTCAGAGTAGGGAAGGGGAGAGAAGCGGCCTGTGCGTGGGGCCCGTGGGGAGGCTGGGTGGGAGGCTGGGCAGCATGAGGGCCCGTGTTGCTGGGCATCAGTCAGACATCTCACGGTTCCGGCAGCCTCCTCCCAACCCCGTCTCAAATGCCTTGCCCCTTACCAACCATCCATGACCTCCTGCTTCCCTCCCCTTGGCCTTGCAGACTCTGAGATGAAGGCCAGCACTAAGCCCCTCCCCCAGCTGGTCAGGGGTGTGCTGTCCCCCCCCAGCTGGTCAGGGGCATAATGTCCCCCCCAACTGGTCAGGGGCGTGCTGTCCCCCCCTCAGCTGGTCAGGGGCATGCTGTCCCCCCCAGCTGGTCAGGGGTGTGCTGTCCCCCCCTCAGCTGGTCAGGGGCGTGCTGTCCCCCCCCAGCTGGTCAGGGGTGTGCTGTCCCCCCCAGCTGGTCAGGGGCATGCTGTCCCCCCCAGCTGATCAGGGGCGTGCTGTCCCCCCCAGCTGGTCAGGGGCGTGCTGACCAACCTCTGAGGCTCCTCACTCATGGGAGCTCGCCCCCTGAAACCCCAGCACACGACCAGGTGCCCCGGGGGGCTGAGCACAGGACACGTGGGGGGGGGCTGCAGACCCACAGGAAGGGGCCGCTCGCCAGTGAACGTCCCGTGTGTGTCTGCAGGGCGAGTCACAGGCTCCGGGGCCTGAGCACCCCCCACGCATTCATTCATTCATTCAGCAAATGTTGCCTGGAAATCTGGGCTGATCCACAGAGGCAGTCAGTGGAGTCCCCGCGACCGAAATGCCACGTGGGCCACACGTGGGGTTACAGATGTTCCGGGCGTCGCATGGGGGCCCACATGAATTTTAACAATATTTTTTATTTGACCCAGTATGCTGAGTTATTATTATTTCAATATGCAAGCAATATAAGTTACTGATGAGCTGTTTTTCATTTGGTCTGGGGGGAAAGTCTTCGAGATTCGGTAAATATTGTGCCACCGCCATTTGTGCCGGGCACGGCTAAGGTCTCCAAAGCCGCGCGGGGCCTGTGGCTGGCGTGTCGGACGGTGGAAGTCCATCCTCATGGGGCAGCAGATGTGGGTTGATGGGTGTCAGGAGGAGGTCACGTGCAAGGTCCTGTGGGAGCGCAGAGGAGAGAGAAACCCACGGAGAACGGGCTGGAAGGCGTCCCCTTCACACGGGGTGCTGAAGGCTGAATAGGAGTTCTCTGAGCACAAAATCCTCTGCCTTCCTTCCCGGTACCGCGGGGCGGGCTCAGGAGACCAAGGACCGTGGGAGAAGTCAGCGGCCTCCAGCGGCCTCCCCCCCAGGGGCTCCTGAAGGAGCCGTTCGTTTAAATCCTCTTATTTCTGCCCCTGGGGCCGGAGCTGATGCTTCCCGTCTTCTAGTTTCAGACGCTGAGGTCTGGGGCTTCGGGTGGGTCCCAAATCGTGAGCTGCAGGGGCCAGGCCGTACCTTGCCCGGTTCCACTGCTGCTGCTAAGGCCATTGTGCGTGTGCTATGAACCTTCCAGAACCTTTCCCTGCGTGTTACAGGCGAGGAGTCTCAAAACCTGTCCGTAAGCAGGCAGGATTATCTGGTTCCTGCTTGTCTGGTCGTCCGTAGGCCTAACTGCATGTCTCTTCCGCTGCTGGGGCCCCGGCCCGGCCACTTGGACGCCACCTGCTGCGACAGCCCTTCCCAGGGACCCGCCTGGAAAGCCGCGGTGCTCACAAAAGCCCTTAGATTCGGATCTTCCAAAATGTGCCCATAAAGAATTGAAAGAGTAAATCTGTAGCAGGGACATCTCTGGACGGGTGGCCGAGGGCCACGACGGCCCTGTGTGACCAGAGGCAGGTCCCTTCCACTCTCCGGAGGTGCCGACTTTCCCTGCAGTCAGAGGAGGGGGTTGGTCTGGGGGGGTGGACAGCAAGCAGGCCTTCCCCCCCCCCCCCGGAAGCTTCCTGTCGTGTGAGCACTGGGGCTTCATCCCGGAGGGAGAGACGGTGCCCCCCCCTCCCCTGCAGACGCTCGCTGCACCTTCCATGGCTGAAGTGGTCCCCACGCATTCTTCGTGGGGGGCCTGGGCGGGTCCGAGAGGCCGAGTGGGTGCGTGGGAGGAGCGTGGGCCTCCGGGTGAGGTTGGGCGTGGAGTCGGGCTCCGTCTGGCCTCCACTCATCACCTATAAGGGCGGCAGCAGCGGGCATCCTGCCCCCCCCCCCCAACTGGGGTCGGCCGTGTGTCGGGCGGGGCTGGAGTTTGTCTGACGCTCCTCTTCCCCACCCTCCCCTTCCTGGGCTCCTTTGGGCCCAGAGCCTCCCAACCCGGAGCACGGTGGGGTTAACTTGGCAGACCCAGTGTGCCCACGGCCTGCACTTTCCAAAGGTCCGGCCTTGGCCCACGCCAGAGTCTCTGCGGCTGGCGGCACGGATGGGCGCCCTGGGGCCACACGGTATCAGCTCCACCTTGCAGGTCCAGGGGAGCGGGGACAGAAGGCAAATTCGGTCCACGTGACCGACACCCAGTGAGACCCTGGGACACCTGAGCTGGGACACTTTCCCAGGGTCGTGACACAGGGTGCTGGGAGAGCCGCCCTGTCCGCCGGCTGACAGTGACCGTGAGGGCAGCGGCTTGTCGGGGCTCCGTGCTTCCTCGTGAACCGCGGAACCTGAGCTTGGTCCCGGGGACCCCCGGGCAGGCGCTGGGGAAGGTGTCAGCCCCATGTCCTTCCCGGCCCACAGAGGGCAGTCCTGTTCCGGGAGCCCGGGCACCACACGCGCTTGTGACATCTGGCTGAGGCTTCCCCGGGGGCCTGTGACACCTCTGTCCTCCTGTCCTTGTTCCCGCCCAGAGCAGCCACCTGCGTTCCCAGAGTCCCCGCCAAGAGCCAGGTGTGGGGAGGCTCTGCGGGCCCGAGGGTGGGGCAGCCGGTGCTGGCCCGCTCGGCCTGTCCCAGATCCGAACCTGCAGGGCACGGGGTGGCAGGGGCGCTGCCTGGCAGAGCTTTGGACATGAGGATTTTGTGTCATCTCAGAAGCCGGAGTGCTTGGGGGACGGGGGGGCCTCCAAAGGCAGCATCCGGATCTTCCTCCTCTGGCTCCTGGCTTTGATGGTGGCACAGGGCTGGGGAGGCCCGGCCCCACCCTGCAGCCCCTCCGGGGGCCCTGCGGTACCGGCCTTCCCAGAGGTGCCTCCGGGAAGGGGTCTGTCCTCTGCTCATAGTGGTGCCCCCCGCCTGACCCCTCTCCCCTGGCTGGGTCCAGGGAAAACTGGTCTCCCTTGGAGACACAGGGGTCCCTTCTCCCAGGAGCCCCTGGAGCCTGCCCTCCCGGCTCAGCCCTGGACAGAGGCTGCTTTTAACGAAAAAGCTCCCAGCACCAGCCCTGCTTCGGGGAAGCGGAGGCTCCGCACGGGGACGCGGCCTCCCGTGGCCGCTCCGCCTCAGCCGCGGGGCTGGGACTGCAGCCGGCCCGTCCGAGCCCAAAGCCTGGTCCTGACGCCCTGCCCTGCTCTCCTGCTCCTTCCGGGGCCAGGGCCCCCCTCCTCGGCCCACTCGGTGGCCAGGGCCCTGGCGTCCGGGGAGCGGGGCTGCCTTCAGCGCCCTGGGGCCCCAGGCGCGTGTCCTCGCAGGGTCCGGCCCCGGGGCATGGGGGGGGGCGTGCGGCAGAGGGCCGGGCCGGCCAGGGCCGCGCCTCGCTGGCCTGCGGACGTGGCCGGCCGCCCCCGCCCCGCCACGTCGGCCTCCACCCGGCCGGCAGGAAGCTGCGCATTCTCGCTCTTTTTTGTGAATTTTTGGAGGGTTGTTGATGCAGGAAACATCTGGACGCGGTCCAAGGAACATAATGAAAAAAAGAGCGAGAGGGAGCGGGGGAGGAGCGGGGTGGGGGGAGGTTCGGAGGAACCATCTGATCTCACTTTGCAGGGCGACCTCGGCCCTGCGGGTCCCACAGCCGCTCAGACTCGGGCCGCGCGGTGACGTCAGGGGGAAAACACGCCGCTCTGATCGCTGGTGACACACACGCCTCGGAATGGGCCCCAGGCCGGCTCCTGGCTTTCGCATCAGGACAGTCGATGGGCCACGGGGTCTTTTCCAGAAGTGGGGGAAGCAGAACAGGGTCCCCTGCTGTGCACGTACGAGGGTGTCTGGCCCGCGCCCCCCGCTGCAGGAGGGGCCCCAGGGGAGAAGCGCTCCGCGGGGCTCCTCCCCCGAGCTCAGTCTCTGTGGAGCCCCGGATTCCCGGGCTTGGCCCAGCACGCTCTCCTCTGCCCGCCGACCACACCGTTGGCATTGCAGGCTCCTGCGTCTGGGGGGGGGTGCCTGGGGCTACCTTCGAGACCCCCAGTTCAGAGTGCCCCCACTCCAGTGCTTTCCGAGGCGGCCCTGTGGTGTGGGGCTGAGGGTCGGTGACCCTCCCAGGGGCCCCAGGGCCCGGCCACCCACACCCCGGAGCGAGAGTGAGGTTGACAGCTGACCTCTTGCCTCCTGCCCCCAGCCAAGGCCCCCGCCTGTCCCGGCACCGCTAGCCGGGCGCTGCAGAGGGGCCAGAGCCAGGGTCCTGGAAGGGGACAGGAGCCACACAGGGAAGGATGTCAGCTCCCCGTCCTCAGGATTTTAGGGCCTCCCCGTAGACACTGCCCCCCAGTGGGGCCCAGGCCTCCCTGTCCCAGACAGACCCGTTGTCCCCGAGGCGGTCTGCATGGGGGGCCTAGCTCACCGCCATCTCCATGTTTCGTCAGAAATGTTTCTTGAAATAAAACCTAGCAGAGAGGCCCAGGGACGTAGCGAGGAGGGCTACTGCCCGCCTGAAGGGACTCAGGTTCCCCTGGACCCGCGGGACCGAGTAGCCCTAAGAGCCAAGCCCTGCCTGGCGGGCGTCCCTTGAGCCGAGGCCCCGGGGGCTCTCAGGGCCCAAGTAGAAGGCGCCCCCCCCTCGCCTTCCACTCGGCAGGTGGAGGCTGAGGTCCTGGGGAACACGGGGTGCGCGGGCAGGGTCTGGCCTGCTGCGGGCCGGGGGGCTCGGCCTGGAGCAGACCTGACAGGCGGGGGTCGGAGCCCGGCTCCGGCACGGGTTGGGGGTGGGGGGCGCGTCTGTCTGGGAAGCGATTCAGCGGTGCTGCAGCAGAGCCTTGAGTCATGGGCTGGGGCCTCCTGGCCCGGGGGCGGGGGGGTCTGAAGGCATTTTTTCCATGGAAAGTAGCTGCCGGCTGCCTGCTCGGCAGGGCGCTCTCTGTCCCCCTCCCACCGCCGGTGGGGGCCTTGGCAGCTCCCTGCTGACTCTCTTTGTCGACTTTCCACCGGTCAGGCGGGGTGGGAGCGCCAGGCAGGGGTCAGACGGGCGGGCTCTGGCCCTGGGTCGGCACCACCCCCCACCCCCCGCGAGTGCTGCCCTTTGCGTCTTTGCTCCGCTTTCTGTTTGCGTCTCACTTTGGGGTGAGATGGGCCCATGACCGGGCCTGCTGGGAGGGGACAGAGGACGAGTTGGGGTGGGGAGTTGTGGGGGGGGCTGAGGTGACCCCCCATTCTGCACGGGGCAGGGCCCTTGGCCATAAACCTGTTAGAAATCCCCCCTGCAGCCCCTGAGGGCCTTGTCCCTGCCATAGGAAATGCAGGCATCCCCAGGAGCCCTAGAACTTTGGGTGACGGCGTGGCCGGGAGGAGGGGGAGGGTCTGCGGTGATGACCCCGGGCTCAGTGCCATCTGAGAGCAGAAGCTGTGTCCCAGCTCGGGACCCTCCCCTCCTCATCCCTGTCTGCGGCACGGGCCGGCGGGGTGGCAGCGGGTGCAGGCTGGGCCTCCTGGCTGGGCATGGATGCAGCCCCTGAAAGACCCACAGTGGGGTGTCCTGAGTGGTCTTGGCAATGGGGTCTGGCTCTGGGGGTCCAATAGCAGACGCTCTGTGACCCCGCCCCTTCCTCCAGGAAGCCCTCTAGAGACCCTGCTGTGGACCACACAGTCTGTCCTTCACGTGGGTTCTTGTGAATAGACACGTCTCGTCTCTCGGGAGATCTCGGCTCCTGGAGGGCCCCCCCACGAGCCCTGGCCGTGTTGACCGAGGGGCGAGCCCGTGCCAGGCCCGTGGGCCTGCAGAGGGTGCTCGCTCTGCAGACAGGCTGCGCTGGGGCTCCCACCCCGCCTGCGTGCACACGGGCGCGTTGCCCGTCGCTCTGAGCTTCCTTCCCCTTCTGTGAACGGCATCGTAGCGGCTCGGGCTTCCCTGCGTTACTGGAGGGGTTTCGTGGGGGTAGATCTCCGGGCGTCACAGACCGTCCGGGTCCGAGCCTTCCCCAGACGGCCCTCTGCCCCTGCCCTGTCCTGAGCACCTTGCCTCCTGTGACCCGGGAACCCAGCCCACTCACACTGGCTGGCCTTTCTTTCTTTCTTTCTTTCTTTTTCTTTCTTTCTTCCTTTTTTTAAGAGAGGGAGGGTTCTTTAAGAATGTGACTATCCTGTTTCTTCTTGACCCTTTGCCCATTGATTTTAGCTCCTGCCCACGGCGGCCACTGATGCACACCGACAGCTAACAGTGGGCTCGGGGCCAGGTCTGTCTTGTCCCCGACGGAGGTCCCGGGCGGCTCCCAGGGGCAGCAGCCATATTTGTCACAGGCAGCAGGACAGGACCAGAAAACCCGGCCGTGCCCTCCTCAGCTCTCTGACCTCAGGCGATGACAGACCTGTCCTCTGCCTCAGTTTCCCCATCCGTGCCACGGGGCCAGATTCTGCTTCTGAGGGCTCCAGTGAGGAATCCTGAGCTGCGGAATGTGAATATGCCCAGGGCCAGACCCCAAGCTGCCCCGGGGGAGGGGTGGCCGGTGTCCGCAGGCTTCTCCGGGCTGCCACTCTTCCCCAAAGGCCCTGAAGGCTTGTGCAGGCCAGGTCCTTCAGGACAAGCTCTTACTCTGCAGACTGGGGAAACTGAGGCCTGCAGAAGTCACCACCAGAGAACTCAACCTCCCCATGGTGGCTAGCTAGTCACCCTCTGAGCAGGGCCTTGGGGACCTGGAGATGGCGGGATCCCGGCAGGAAAGGGACAGTCCGTGTCACCCGGGGTTTGGAAGCGAGTTTACTGAGGCCGCTGTGTGCACAGACGGGGGTTGGTGCAGGGGACCTCAAGGGCTCGTGCTGCGCGGGGCCAGGAGCAGTGGGGAGCTGTGGCCGGTGCCGCGGCCAAGGGTGGGATAGGCCCGATGGGGGGTGTGGAAGGACTGGGTACCCCTCACCAGGGCTCTGACTGGCCGCGCCAGCAAGAGGCTGGAGGGCAATGGGGCCCCTGAGCCCAGAGCTGGGGGGAGAGATGTGAGCAGTGGATCAGGAGGGGACGCTTGGGTCACTGCTTGAGTGACACCGGGCCTCCAGGCCGTCTGGCTTGCCTTCAGCGCCCGGCTCCGTGCACCTTGGACCCCCTGGTGGGCCGGTTCCTGGCCTCAGAGGCATGTTGTAATGCGCCGGCATCCGTTGGAGGGACGTGTTTCCAACCCCGGCTCTGTGGCTTCAGGCACGTTACTGAGCTCCCCTGGCCTCAGTTTCTTTATCTGTAAGATGGGGATACTAATGCCCCTCCCCGCTGGAGAGAAGCGGCCCAGAGCCTTCAGTGCAGCATCTGCCGGGAGCCGAGCCCGCGGGCACGGCCACAGCAGCAGCTCTCCCCAGGCCGGGGCCTGCGCTCTTGGTCTCTGCCGAGCTGGGGCTCGCAGCCTCGGGCGGAGGAGCGGGAGGAACACAGCAGGAGGGGGAGGCAGAGAAGGGGCACTGGCTTCCCAGGTACAGGCCGTGCTCAGTGGCCGTGGCCGGGGAAGCCGGAGGCAGGCCCACGGCCGTGAGGCTGCGTTGACACCGGCTGCCGGGCTGGGGGAAGGTGGGCGCCCGGCTTCCGGGCAGGGAGAGAGGGACGGGCCGCTCGGCAGCGGGGCGGGGGCCCGGCCCGAGCGCCCAGCCAGCTCCGCGCTCCTGCGGGAAGGGTCTCATCACGCACAGAGCTCGTGCCCGGCCCTTGCCAGGTCCCGGGCCAGCGGCTGGTGGCCAGACTCCGGCTCCCTCCTCTCGCGGAGAGAAACCAGACGGTTACCGGGCTCCCCTGTGGCATTTTTCTTCCTAAGACAGCCAGCTGTCTGAAGGGTGAGGGCATCGATTTTGTGCAGCGAGGGGAAAAAATAAACCCTTGAAACAACTCAACAATAAAAATCCCAGCCAGCAGAACGCCCAGCCTGGCGGGCGGCTTGCAGAGTCGATGCCACCAGGAGATGTTAGCGGCTGAGGCGGGTGGCCTCTGGCGTCCGTCCCCGGGCGCGGTGCCCCGGCCCCACCCCGGGCTCCAGAAGGTTCCATATTTGTGCAGGTCGCTGGTGAGAGTCTCTCCCGAACGTTTCCATACCAATGGCTTTCATTTCTGGCTTCGTTTCTTTAAAATAATAATAAAAGGAGCTTCGGAAAGTTTACCCTCAAAGCCTGTTCTTCACGGGCCTCCACTTGGGAAGCTGCAGGCTCCCTGTGGGAGCTGGGTCTGGGGACAAGGGCCTCTGTCCCCTCGGTCCCCACGGCCCCCCCAGGGGAGGCCACTGTGACCGCCCCTGCAGCAGCGACACCTTCACCTGCTCCCTTTCCTCAGCCTTCAGTGCTCGCTGAGGCCCTGGGGACCCCTGCAGGGGTGCATGCCCCCGTGGTGGCCTGTCCTCCTTGGAGCTACAGGGCAAATGCCCACTTCTGCCCATGGGCTTCTGTCCTCCTGGGTCCTCGGGCCTGGCTGGCGTCACTGTGCCCCGGACCCCCGAGCTGAGGCCATGGCCGCGGTTCAGGGGGGTTTTGGCATCTCTGTGCCAGGGCCGGGTGAGGGGCGGAGGGGAGGCCGGGGGGTAGGGGAGGCAGCTGGCATGTGTGAGCCGGCCACCCGCCCTCCTGGGGGGAGGAAGAAATCGGGCTGACTTCCTCGGTCATGGCCTACCCAGAGTTACCTCTCAGGGGCGGAAGGCCTCTTCCTGAGGTCTCGGCCTGGCCACCGTGGGGCCTAGGTGCCCAGCCCGGCCTGGCAGCAGTCCCCAGCCCTGGAGAGGGCCCTGTCGGCAGAACGCCTGTCATTCCCCGAGAGTCCGGTCCTCCAGCGGGGGCTCAGGGTGCCGGGCGCAGCTGAGGACGGCCGGGGGATCCCCAGCTCTGACTAACGCTCATGAGGCCCTGAGCCGTGCGGCGGGCATCAGGGTCCGGGGCCCCGACCGGCCATCTAGGGGCTTCCCGGGGAGGAAGAGAGTCCAGTGGGGGTCTTGGAGGTAGACCGGGAAGGCCAGCGCCGTTGCCTTTGTCCGGGGCCCCGAGTCCCACCACCGCCCCTCTGCTCTGTCCTGTGCATGGGGCTGGCCCCCTCGTGCCCGGGCCGTGGCCACTGGGCATCCTGCTCAGCTCTGACATGCGTCCCTGGCTTCCGTCCTGATGGGCCAGGGTGACGCGCATGCCCAACCCAGGTCTGGAGCCGCAGGTGAGGTCACCTGCGCAGGAGTGCAGCTGAGCTCTGGGACTTGCCCTCAGCCCCACCTCCCACTCTCCTGACGGACACACGGAGCAGTCCGCGCTCCCGCCGATTCTCCGGGGCCGTTCATCTTTCCCCAAAGACACTGGTTTGCCTGTGATGCCCTCTCCCTTCTCTTGTCTTCTATCCTCCTAAGAAAAGCCCCAAACTCGACTGTGCCATGAATCACATTTTTCTGTAGCTCCCAAGTTTGTACGTCCACAGATAAAAATTTGTCTTTTCTCTCGTGAATCTGACATTTATTGGTTTAATTTGCAGCCCTCCAGCTCTCAACCTAAGAGGGTAGGAGGGAGTTCTACCTCCCGATGGAAGATGTCCCAGGAGCCTCCCGTAGGAGCCGGGATGGAGGTTCGGGGAGGCAGGCCCGCTCCTTCCCGGGGTGGAACCTGCCAGCCCCCTCCTGCCGCTGACCGGGGCCCGGGTCCCTGCGTCTGCCTGTCATCCTGGCGAACTCCTGCTCACCCGTCCGAGTCCCTCCCTGGCGTGGCCTCCTTTCATGGATGAGCCACCAGTTCCTGCCGCCCTCCCGGATCAGGACCCGGGCCAGGCGGCTGGGGGACAGTCAGGACCTCGTGTCTGGAGCCACCCACCTCCCCCTTGCAGGCGGGCCATGAGGCTCAGAGAAGCCCCGGCTGACGTCTGGGCGGGGCTTCCGGGCCAGCGCCCTTCCCTCTCCCACAACTCCCCTGGGACCTGCCCCGGCTCGGCCATTTGCTGAGGTCCAGGCGAGCTCTGCTGCCTCTCTGGGCCTCAGTTTCCCTTCCTGTACCATGAGGGCCTCTAGCCGTCTGCCCAGGGTACGGAACCATCCACACAGACGCAGTATTGCCGTTTAGCAACTGCAGAGCCCAGCGCATCAAGAGGTGTATTTTGGCCCCAAAAAGAGGCCATTTGGAGCTGGTGTCTGGCAGCTGGGAGCCCGGGCCGGCGGGGCCAGCGGGGCTGGGGCCTGGGGCCCGGGCGCGGGGAGCACTTGTTTTATGTCAGGATGAGGGGGAGGCGTTGCCAAAACAACGTTTTAAAACAACTCGGAAAATGGGCGGCCACTTCTTTTCCACAGGACTCATGCCCAACCCTCCCGGCTCCCTGGGTGAGGTGGGCGCGGGGCGAGGAGGGGGGGGGGCCGTCACGCGGAAAGACACCGAGCGCTCTGCCCCTCCTTGCCCCCCCTCCCTCACCCCCTGGCCCCTCCGCCTCTCCAGGACCCCCTCACTGTCCGCCCCAGGGACGGTCTGTCTCCTCCACCTCCCCCAGACCACCCTGGGGACTGGGCATGAACCCATTTCGCAGATGGGCGGTCCAGGCATGGCCGATTCTGACGCACTCTGTGAAAGCTGGTCGCTGGAGTGTGGGGCCCCGTGCAAAATGAGAATGTAGGGCCCCTCGTTCAAGAATTGGTCAGATTTTCCAGAGGACGAGCCCAGGGCAGGCCTCCTGAGCACGGGGCTGGGGTCCCAACCTTCCTCCTTCCCTCACACGGCTGCTCAGACCGCGGCTGGCCGGCCGAGCACCGGGCCGTGGGGAGTCTGGCCCCGGGTCCTGAGCACCGAGCTCTCGCAGAATCCGGGGCCTCCTTCGGCCCATGGGGGGCGGGGGCGGCTCCCCGAGGCCCTGGGGCTTCAAACACTAGAGCCAGAAGAGGCCGCTCCAGCAGCAGCCCGGCCGCGGGCGGCCCAGGGGCCTGGGGGGCGAGTCCTGCGCGGGGCCGACGGCTCCTTCCCAGGCAGCTCTCGTGGCCCAGCCACCACGGTCTTGAAGACGGAGGGTGTGGGGCTGGCCAGGAGGGGACCTTGTCCCCCCCAGTTCCCAGGGGGCAAAGGGGGAGCCAGCACCCACTGCCCGGACCCCGCACAGGGCGTTTCTGAGGACCCTTGGCCACACAGGCCCTTGGTTCCCACCTACTGCATTCCTGGTCCCGTGTGGCGCCCGGAGCAGGGTCCCTCCTCTAACAGCGCGGCCTAGCTGTCACGTCAGTGTGGCCGAGGGACGTGGGGCCCTTTCTGGACCTTTGGGGCCACCCTGCTGGCTGGCGTGGGGAGAGCTCTCCAGGGTTCCCAGCTGTTAGAGCCTGAGACCAGCCTGCTGACCGCTGTGCCCCCCCACCCCAGTTTTCCCCAGGAAAGGCAGGGTGCTAAGTCCGGGACTTCCCTGCGTCCCCGTCTGAGGGTGTGAACAGCGGGTGACGGCCGCCATGGCCTGGCTCCCCGCAGGCCCCGTTCAACCCCGATGGAGTGTGGGCCCTGCTTCCGTGTCCTCGGTGTCCTCAGTGTCCCCCCCGACCCGGTCCAGGGGGGGAAGTGGCGACCCGCCCTCTCCCCGGTGAGGTGACAGGTCAAGCGCCATGCCTCCTGCCGCTCACTCTCCTTCACAGCTGCCCCGCACGGGGCCTCCGCGGACCCCTGGGAAGCCCGAGAGGCCAACACAGGGGCAGGGCGCACGGGGTCTGCTCAGCCCAGACGCCGTCACGGGTGCCATGGGGGATGGTGTCCTCACAGAGGAACTCGGGGGAGGATTTATCTGCTCCAGAGGGAGCACCAAGGCCGGTGTCTGAGCCCCCCCAGGACGTGAGGCCCACGCTGGGTGACGCCCTGCCCCCCGCCCTGCCGTGAGCTGCCCCAGGGTGGTGGTAGCTGGTGCGTCTGTCCCCTGCCCAGAGCCCAAGCGGCTGAGGAAGAGCCCCCCACCCGCCCCCGCAGACCGGGTGCCCAGCTGGTGCTCAGTGAGCATGAGTGAGAGGCCGGCAGGTGCACCGGGAGCCCCACGGCTGCAGTTGGGGGCACATTCCTGCCTCAGGGCCTTGGCACCTGCCAGGCCTCCGCCCAGAGCACCTCCCTGGTCTTTCTGCGTCTCTGCATGAGGCTCTGCTCTGGTGTCCGCTTCTGGGCAGGGCCTTCTCCAAGGGGCCATTCAGGATGCCCCCACCCTCCCCTGTGCGAATTCTCCTTCCTTTGTCTCCTCCCCCCCCTCCCCCGCAGGCATCTCCCTGTACTGGCCCCAAAGCAGAGATGAATGCTCCCGGCTGTGGCCCTGGTGCCCGGGGAAGGCCTAGCACAGGGAGGCGTGGGTTTGGCCCCAAGAGGAAGAGAAAGGGCTGGCAGAGCCTGCCCTGCTGGTAGGAGGGGCCCCGCACCCCCTACCAGGACCGGCTCCCTGGGGCCCTCGCCCCGCCGGCCTGGGAGCAAGGAGGCGCCGGCGCAGGTCCTGTGGGGCGGGGGCACGGGGTCTTTGAAGGCCCTGAAGGGACAGAGCTTGAGGGCCCAGCTTTGAGGAGCGAGTGCTGCCGGGGACAAGGCTGCTGGCCGTGCGGGGACGGCTGCCACGTGGACACTCCTTGCTGCCTTCCCTGTCTCCGTGCATGTTCCGGAAATGAATTTTTTCCTCCTCCTTTTCTGGGCCTCTTCCCAGGGAGGCTGGGCCTCTTCCCGGGGAGGCTGGGCCCCGGCCAGGGAACTGTTCCCCAGCTCCCCCCCACGGCCCCCCGCTGCTCCACGGGCCGAGCTGAGCTGGGAGCCCTCACAATCCCTCTTCTCAGCAGATGACCCCCCTGGGTTTGGGGGCGCACGGGGGTCAGCTGCCCTTCGGCCCCCACACATTCCAAGGGGGCGGGTCTCCGGAAAGGCCTAGAATCCTGGAGCCCCCTCAGCACAGCGCGGGGACACCCCTGGGACCGCCAGCCAGCTGCCAGCCCTCCGGGCCCTGCTGTGCCTGCTGTGTGATGAGCAAGGTGCTCCCGGAGCTGCCGGCCGGTGAGGCGGGTGTGGACCAGTTGTGCGGGTCGGGTCCGGCTGCCAGCTTGGCCACATGTCAGCCGGGCAGCATCAGGCTTCGCCGCCCGGCCCTCAGGCTCCTTGTCTGCGGAACCGGCACCAGCCGAGCCGCGGCAGCTGCTGCTCCCGCCCGTCTGGAGCCTGGCGGCAGCGCCCGCTTTGGGGAAGTTCTAGAGCTTTCTGGCCCCGGGCCCTGGTGGGAAGCCTCATCCCTGTCTTGAAGGGAGCTCGGGTCCAGGCTGCGGGACCAGAGCCCCGAAGCAGGGTGTGGGGCAGGCGTGCACGGGGACGCACGGGGTCCCCTGCCCCCCCCCACCTCTCCATCTCGGCCTCTCGGCTTCTCAGGTGTGGACCCCACGACGGGCTGTGCTCGGCCACCCCGCTGTCAGCGTGAGCTGCCGCCTGGACGCGGCCTGTGGGGACCGGGAGGCTGGAGAGGGCGGGCCCAGCGGATTCCTGGAGCCCGGGGCCCCAAAACACAGTGTCCCCGTCCCGGCTGGACTCTGGCCGGGCCCGGGAGCCGGGAGTCTGCGGCGGGGACGTTCTGATGGAATCAGACTCGAGTGTGGGCTGTGCTGACGCTTGGAATCAGACCCCTGTTCATGCTCCCCCCCCCCGCCCCCCCGCCATGTCTGACTCATCCGCCCTTGTAAACGCGCCCTTGAGCTCCCTTAGGACTGGGAACGAATCTTAGGTCTTTGTGGAGTTTTATTCAGGAAATACAGAAAGCCGGTGGACGCGATCATCTGCGATTTATAACACCTGTGAGGTGTAGTTTTTTTTAATGTTTGTTTTATTTTTGAGAGACAGAGAGACAGCGTGAGCAGGGGAGGGGCAGAGAGAGAGAGACACAGAATCCGAAGCAGCTCCAGGCTCTGAGCTGTCAGCACAGAGCCCGACGCAGGGCTCGAACCCACGAACACGAGATCATGACCTGAGCCCCCAGGTGCCCCCTGTGAAGTGTATTTAAAAACGTTTTGGCAGAGCTTTGACTCCTTTCTGGGGGATGGGAGGAGCTTCGCACTCACGAGTCTGGATGCCTCCACGCAGGCCCTCAGGATGCGGTTCTCAGGGATTTTATAGCTTCCGGCCAAGCTCAGCGGGAGGGGCCGGGGGACCGGGCAGGACCTGCCGCCCGGGGCCGGGGTGGGGCTGTGTCAACCTGCCGTCCTGTGTCAGCTTGTGTCCGTGAGCCGAGCAGAAGGACTCGGCCCCAGCTGGGGGGTTCCTCCCCCCCAGCCGTCTGTGGGACCCCCAGGTAACAGAGGGGCAGTGGAGGGATGAGGCTGTGGGGGCCTGGCGCCACTCCTCAGCTCTGCCCTCTTGGGACCCCGCCCCTTGGAGGAACAGGGTCCCTTGGTCAGGCCCTGTCTCTGCCGGGCATCACCTTACAAAAGGGACTCAGGTCTCCACTGCGGACAGCCTCTCCGGGTCCAGGGTCCTCACTGTGTGACCCGTGCCAGGGCCTGCCTGTTTCCCAGCACCTCTGTGGCGTCAGCCTCTCCCGCAGATGTTTCTAGGGCCCGGCCCCTCTGACTCAAACCCCACTTGGTGGCCCCTCCTTCCTAACCCCGGTCATAGGTGCCCATCCGGGGAGAGGGGGGCAGTCCCGGGGCTGGATGGGCTTTAACGGTTGAGGCGGACGGCTTGGAGGACTGGGGTGCGAGGGTCCCCCTGTGTGCTACGGTCCGGGCTCTCCCAGCCAGGCCCCTGACCTTGGCCCACAGGCCTGCCGGGTGGCCGAGTCCAGCCACTCTGCCCATCCAGGACCACGGCTTGGTCCTGTGCACATTCTACCCCCACCTCCGTGCAGGCCCCCAGGCTTTCACGCCTGGGGTCTTACCACCTGCCTCTGGCGCTCACCCGTCTTTTTCTAGGACCTGAGTGGGCTTCCCAGACCCTTGGTCCTCGGAGCTGCCACGCGGTCCCTGCCAGGTGTGCCCTCCCAGCTCTTCCTGGGGAAGTGGCAACAGCTGACGAGCCCCCCCCCCTCACCACGGGGCTGTTTCTGGGGCCCCCACACCCCACCTGGGCAGGGCCTGGCTTCTCTGACCGCTGTCTCTGGCTGGGGATTCTGGAAGCAGGCGTGGGGTCTGGGGGCCAGAGGTGTATGGGGGACCCGAGCGTGGGGCAGGGGGAGGCAAGACTGGGTGGGGGAGGCGGCCGCAGGCACTGCGGGGGCCCCGGAGAGGGGCACCTGTCCGTCCCGAGTTGGCTGCCGTGATGCCCGAACCCTCAGGGCCCTCCTGCTCCCTCCGAATATGGGACGCCGGGGAGGGGGGGGAGCGGGAAGGGCATGCGTCCGGCGGCGAGGACGGCGGGAGGCGGTGACGGCTGGTGTGTCGGGCCGGCCCGGGGCCTGAGCCGCACTCTGAGAGGAAAGCTGTCTCCCATCGCACAGGTGCCGACGTGGTGGGCGCGTGAGAGGCGCGAGCAGACCCCCCGCGGCGGGGGTGAAGGTCAGGCTGGCTGTCCCGGACTTGCGTGCTTTACTGCCATCTTCCCAGCGGGCTGGCGGCTCCGTGCAGGCAGCAAGGTGCCCGCGGTGTCACTGCAGCCACTCCGGGCACGGCTGGGCTGCAGCTAGGGGTGTGCCTGCCGGTGCCGGGCGCTGGTGGCTTCCAGAGCGGGGCTGGACGAGTGCCCGCGGGGTCCCCACCCCCTGCCGCCAGGACTCAGGGGGCTCCCGTCATGCCCTTTCCACGGGGTCCCCCACCCTGTCAGGACCTGGGACTTCTGCTCTGCGTCCCCAGGGCAGGGGCTGGCAGGAGACCCTCTTGAGAGGCGGAGGGATGAGCAGGGCGCCCGGGAGGGGTCCTGCCTGCCCCCGGTGGGGCTAAGGGCCCTCCCTTGCCCCCGCCCACGAGCCGGGTGGCCTGGAGTGAGGAGTCCGAGCTGGGTGCCGGGTGCAGCTGACGGGGCCTCGGGTGCCCTCTGCGGCCTCTGGAGGGAGGGAAGGCTTGCCGCGGTCCGCGCAGGGGCTGGCGGGAAGGGTGACCTCGGGCGGCTCCCGAAGCAGCGGTGAACCCCGACCGCGCCAGGAGCCGGCCTCGGGAAGCGCCTGAAATGGGTGGGAGCCTCCTGTCTGCCGGGGGAGGTGGGTGTCCTGGGCTCTGACTCACCTTGGGGACGGCGTGACTGGACTCACTGGCTGGACTCGAAAGGGCGAGTGCCCACGTGGTGTCTGGGCCGGAGGCACCATTGCTCCCCCCGCCCATCGGAGGAGAACCACCCTGCCTGGGGCCGGGGCTCCGGGAGGCGGGGGTGCCCCGCGGGCCAGGCCCATTTCACGGAGGAATCTGCGTCCTCTCACGTGCACATGGGGTTTGACGGGAACCATACTGGGAAGCGTCTGGCAGCACTGGTCATCGGCAAAGCAGATAAAAGGGAACATGGCAGGCGGTTGAGGGAGAGACATCCAACCTTCTCTGCAGATCGGGGTGGGGGGTGTCTGCACGGATTGGATGTCTGTGTTCCCCCAACCCAGTTCATATTGTCAAGCCCCGACTCCCGAGGCGACTGCATCTGAAGATGGGGCTTTCTGGAAGAAATCGAGGTTCAAAGAGGCCATGAGGGTGGGGCCTGGATCTTACAGATTCGTGTTCCCTCCCTCCCTGCCACACGGGCACACAGGGCAGGTGGCCCCCTGGGCAGGACCGGGTGCGGACACCCTGGAACTCAGCAGTGCTGCTGCGGCGTGGTCAGTGGCTTTGGTGGAGCAAATGTGACACCGAGGCCCCTGAGTGGCAGCCGACGGAGATCAGGGCTTGAGGATCTTCCGATTTCCGGAAACTTAGGAAAAGAAAGGGGCGATGCTATCCCACCGGAACCTGGGTACGTTTCCCATCACAGCGATCTGCGGCTTTGGGGTGGGACCCTGTCTCCAGTTCACTTGGGGGCCCCGTGGTCTCTGGTATTTGAAGAAAACTCTGGATGGTGCAGCGTGATCGCTGGCGGTGCAGTTACTCAGGATTCCTCAGCCCGGCGGCTCCCCTGGCCAGTCCCTGCCGGCACTGCGCACCTCACAGCGCACGTGTGACCCGGTGGCACATGCCTGGGGCGGCACCCACCGACGGCCTCACAGGTCCTGGGGGCGGGGCCTGGGCACCGCTGGACCTGGCCTGGCAGGGTTGGGCTCTGGTCTGAAGGCTCAGCTGGGGAAGGGACCGGCTCACGTGGTTGCTGGGGGCGCCAGAGTCCTGGGGGTTGTCACAGGAAGGCTTCTGTTTCTTGCGGCTGTCACCAGAGGCCACCTTCCCTCCCCTGCTGGCTGTCCCCAAGCCACCCCCACGTCCCTAGCTATCCGTGATGACAGCCCCCACTTCCAGGCACCAAATCCCACCTCACTTAGCTGGAGGCACGGCAGTATTACCCACGGTCTTTGTGGCTTAGAATGACACACCTCCGTCACCTCCCAGTCTCTGTGGGTCAGGGGTCCAGGCAGGGCACAGCGGGGCCTCGGCTCAGGGGTCTCCACGGCTGTCACCGAGGTGCTTGCTGAGTCTGTGGTCTCATCTGGAGGCTCGGCCGGGGAAGGTTGTTGGCGGGACTCAACCCCTTGAGGTGTGGGCTGGAGAGGCTCCACTTCCTGTAAGGCCGCTGGCTGGGGGCCAGGCTCAGCGCCCAGGTGGTGGTAGCCAAAGGCCAGCTGGCATTCATCGCCTCCCCACCTTCTTTGGCAAAGACAGACACAGAGAGACACGCCCGTCCTCTATAACCTGGCCGCGGAACGGACCACCCTCCCCTTTGCCACATTCTCTTGGTTAAAAGCCCCTCGCAGGTCCCGCCCACCCTCAGGGAGGGGTTTGTCCGAGTGCACGGTCCTAGCAGGTGGGAGACTGGGGGCGGTCCTCCACCGGAGCAGTCACTCTCGGCACTGGCTCCTCTGGCTTCGGCCCTCAGACCCGTCCTGCCCGTGGTCTGCGGAGCCGCCTCTAGGGGCCACCTGTCGGGTTGGGCTGGTGGGGGGTGTTGGCAGGAGATCCGGGGAAGAAGAGAGGGAGGTGACCCTCATTGCCGCTGCCCTGCTTCCCCGCCTGGCACCTCGCAGGGCTGCAGCTCGCCGGGAGGCCCCTCCTCCACACCCCCAAACTCTGGGGTTCTGGTCCCGAGGCTCCCGCCCACCCTTTGCCCCGGCAGATCCGGAGCTGCAGTCACGGGCCTCACGCTCCATCATCTGCACCCCGGGGTTTTGTCACGGGTGTCCCGCCCTGACCAGCCCACCCCGTTCCAGCTGCAGCCGTCGTGTCCGGGGAGGCCCGCGCGGGGCGGGTCTCGCCCAGAGCGTGCTGACCGTCTGTGGTGTTCGCCGTGCTCAGCTGTCCTCTTGGGGCAGCTGTGCCTCTGTCTCTTGGCCAGAGATGGGACTGACATGAAATAACGGTCTGAGGGGTGACTTGTCACCTTAACCCTGAGCTCCCCACGGCCATAGCCTGTGCTTCCTCTGCGCTTGGGCCTGAGCACGGTGGGCTTGCGGATGCCTTCGGAGGCTGGAGACACCACGTCTCCTCACCTCTCATGAGAGGGAAACTGAGGCTCACCTGGGAAAGAGAGCCGGCCCAGTCTGCACAGCGAAGGGCAGTGGGCTGCTCCCCGAGGTCTGCCTCAGCGTCGCTGCCCCAGGCGCCCCAGAGGAAGCCGGAGGAAGAGGCCGAGGAACAGGGGCACGTGGCCCCTGGGGGCGGGGCCAGCGCAGGGGCGGCGCCCACACGCAGGGGCCCTCGGCTTCTGCAGGGAATCTCCTTCTCTGGGTCGCGAACGTGGAGACTGGTGTCCTGAGATTTGAGTCAAGTTCGTTTTACATGCCACTGAGTCACGGCAGCCCCTGACTTCCTGTCCCCTCCCCAGGGGCCTCCCGGGCTTGTGCAGCCCCGCCCGGTCCCGGGCACAAGGAGAGAGGAGGGCTCACCCTCCAGAGCGGTGCGGACAAGGACCAGGCGGGCCCCCGACCCCCCCCTCCCCCCCGGGCGTGACCTTGGGTTCACCGGGGTGGAGGCCAGGGACGAGCACTTCCTTCTGAGCCGGGTCCTGTCGGGGCGGGATGACGGCCACCGTCCCGCTTCCCCTGCTCACGCTCAGCCCAAGCTGCTGTTTCTTGGTCTGACAAACGGGCACACAGATCTGGTTCTGCGTGGCTCCCTGGATGGTAAGAAATGTCGGGTGGCAGGGGGCATCCCAAGGCTCCACAAGGGGAGGGGGAGGGGCCTGCACCCCCAGGTAGGATCAACAAGGCGATGTTGCCCGGGGGCCCCGAGGGCGGAGGCGGGCGCCCGGGCGGCCCCGCGGGACACCCGTTCGGCCTTGTCTCTTGAAGCTGAGCACGCCTGCCCGCTCTGACCCGGCGGCTCCTCCCCCTGGGGGTGCGCCGTGAGCCCCAAGATCTGTGCACAGACAGGCTCACAGGTGCCGACGTGGCCCAGCCGGAGAACAGCCCGCCTGTCCCTCGGCAGGAAGAGGGACAAATAAACCCCGGGCGCGCTGGTGAGACACGGCGACAGGACAAAGGACCTCCGGCCGCGTGAAGGCGCCATGGCATCCCGCGCAAGGGGCAGGGAGGACTTAGCTCCAGGAGGACGCGGCAGGGGGGGCACCAGGCGCTGCTCCCCCGCGGCTGGGGACACAGCCACGCTGCACCCTGGTTCTGGGGGCGCTCCCAGAGTGGGGGACGGGAGGGAAGCGGGTGCCGCACACAGAACCGAGGCTGGGGCCACCTCGGGGGAGGGAGCGGGCACGTGTTGGGGGGACACAGTGGTCTGGAAACGATGGGCAGTGTCTTACGTGGGTGGTGGGCATGGGACGCTGCTTTCCTATTGTCCGTCACAGGAGACGTGCGTCTGTCAGAGGCCGGCCTGGGGCAGGGGTAGCGAGGGGCCCAGACGCTCCCCAGCCCCCCTCTGCGCCTGGCTGGGGAGAGGGTCCTGTGGCAGAGGCCAGGCCAAGGGAATGTGGGTGGACGCGTGGACGCAGGCGGCCCCCGCCCGGGGACCCTCCCACACGGCCCTCCCCCCGACACGCTCCTTCTTCACTCGCTGGACACTGATGCCTGTGGCGCCTTTGGGAAACCTCGGGTCCAGGACGGCAGAGCCCCTGTCTGCCCGCTTCCCTGAGCAGTGACCTGTTGGGCCCTGGGCCACCCGCCCCCGCGATCGTTGGCTGTGACCCGAACAAGAAGCAAACGTATTCTCTCAGCCACTGAGATCCGGGCTTTTCTGGATGACAGCAAAGGTCAGCAAACCACGGCCCGGGGGCCCCGCTGAGCCCGTCGCCTGCCTGTGCGCGGACCCGAGTCAAAAACGGCGTTTCCGCTGCTCAGGGACTACATTTCAACTGGTTACACACCTGCCCCCCGAACATCTTCCGTTGCGCCTCTTGGCTCGCGGGGCTCAGCAGAAGTCCTCCCCGGCTGGTGAGGGAGACGCCCGTGACGTCCCGCACGATGGTCTCGGGCAGGAGCCCCCAGAAGCAGCCTGAGACCTGGATTCGAGTGCAGGGGGTCTCCCCGGGGACGAGCCCAGGAAGCCTGGAGAGGGGAGTGGGGACGGTGATCACGCGGGTTACCCCTGTGACTCCCTGGGGGGCAGGCTGTGGGGGACATCAGATGACACACCGTACCGTCTCTGAGGGTCCCACACGGGCGGCGGGGAAGTGGGTGCCATCCACTGCTCCCATCCCCCTCTGGCCACCTGGCGCTTCTGTCCCGCACCCCTCCCCCCGCCCCCCCCATGCTGTGGGCTGGGCTTGGCGCTGCCGCCTCGGAAGCCAGGAGAAAGTCCATCCAAGTGTCGGGTCACAGGGGGCCTCTGCCTGACAGACAAGAAAATGGGCTTAGCAAGGTGAAGACGTGCGCAAGGCTGTAGAGGCAGCAAGAGGCCGAGGACCCACGTGCCCTGGCCGTTCCTGGCCCCCAGGCCCTCCGGCCCGGCCGCCAGCGGCTCCAGGGCGTTACCTGCGGCTCTGGCGCTAGAGGTCACGTCAGGGGCTGGCCCGGTGCTTCCGCTCCCTCGAAGCTGAGACACACCTCGTTGCTTCAGGAATAAATTCACCGGCCTAAGACTTCATTAAAACCCTGCTCAGACCCAGGGCCCGGAGCCTAATCGGTCCCAGATGCTCAGGGCAGGCCTTCAGATGTGGACTTTCCCCGGAAGGCCGGGGTGAGTTCAGCGCGGCACCGAAGCCGGGCTGGCACCGGGGTGTGAGCGTCACATCCCCACAGGCCGCTCGGCTCTGGAGTTGACTTCTCAGTTCGCGGCCCTGTGGGCTGGAGAGTTTATCCAGGGATAATGACCGTGGGCTCATGAAATCATAGGATTCCTGGGGCTGGGTGGGGCCCCCGAGCACCCTCTGCTCGGTCTTCTCGGCGGACAGAGAGGGACAGTGGCCCAGGGAGGGGACGGCATGAGTCTCGAAGCGGCTTCGTGGTAGAGTTGAGACTCGCTTGGCTCGGAAGCCGTTCCAACGACCACGGCACCAGGAGCCCCTCTGGGTCCCAGGGGAAGAGCCTGGGAGGCGGGGCTCAGGCGTGGAGGGAGGGGCTGGGCCTGGCTGAGCGTTCCCGGGGACATCAGGAGGACCAGTGCCTGGCCCTGTCCTGCCCGGGGGGACACGTCTTATGTAGCAGGACCACATTTTCTCTGGTGCTGGGTGCTCCTTCTCTGGGCGCCCGGGCCCCCCGGCCTGGGCCACCTTGCAGGACTTCCCTCCAGGACCACCCCTCTGCCCGCGCATTGAGAAGGGCTCTCCCCTCTGCAGAGTGTCCGCTCACTGGAGACGACGGGAACAGGAAAGCCAAGGTCAGGAGACAGGGAGAGAGGCCCCCGTGGTACCGCAGCCGGAATGCCGTGTCCCCCCCGCGGCGGGGGTCTCAGCTCCGTCCTCCTCGCAGGCTGGAACTGGGCCGGCGCAGGAGGGGGCTGGACTGTCACCGACCCCCACTGGCCCTCTGTGAGCGCCTCCGAGTCTGGGTGCCGCCGCAGCCTCGGGCCCCCACCGGCTCTGTGGCGGGGCATCGGCGGGGCTGGGGCGGGAGCGCCTTCCTCTGCGAGGAGGGGTGAGGGGCAGGGCGGAGGGGGGCGTTCCTAGCGGTCCCGGCCCAGCGCCTCAAGCACCCCAACATGCTGCGTGGCCACCCACTCGGCAAACTGTCTTTTCCGACGTGCGGCGGGGGCTTCGCTGCACCGACGAGCCTGGGTGTGGGCTCCGCTCGTTCCCAGCGATGCCCGTCTCAGGACGCGCCCACCTCCGGGAAGGCGACCCGGCCCCCACCATGTGCCCACCACGTGCCCACCGGCCCGGCAGCTCTCCCGCTTTGCCCCCGTCAGGCAGTCACCGGGGGCGGGGCTGCCGCGCGGCCGCCCCCTCCCCTCCGCCACCCCTCCCCTTCCCCTCTCCTCCCCCCCACAGCGGGCGGCCGCACCCAGGCCTTCCACCATCTCGACCCGGAAGTGCTTCTCGGCGCCGCGCTTTCCCTTCTATTGGCGAGGCCTGGTCACGTGGTGGCCCGCAGCTGCAAGGGAGGCTGGGAAACGTCCCTGGCCAGGCCAGGGAGCACCTCCCTGGGAGGACTTCCGCCGTCCTGCATTTTGTGCTGATGTTACGGTCACCTAATTGGAATTTGGGGACACCTGCAGTCCGCCTTCTGTCCCGGTGCCAGACGAGGGACCGGTGGGACACCCGGCCGCCTGCCAGTGTGGCTCTTGGCGAGACGAGGGTGAGTCCACCCTGCCGCCTCCCCCAGCGCAGCTTCCCTCGGGTTGGGGCAGGATCGGGGGAGCAGAGGCATCTGTCCGGCTGGCGAGGGAGGCAGTGCCCCAAGAGGGGGGATGCTGAGCATGGCCTGTGGCCATGACCGGTTGGCCGCTGAGGCCAGAAGGAGCCGCGCCTTAGGTGAAAATCAACAAAGGCCAACCTATTGAGAAAAGCAAACGCGACTCTTTGGTGGCTGGTGAGAGCAGGAGAGTCAGGTGTCCTTCCTTTCATTCTGGCGGGGACCCCAGGAAGGTGGGGACCCCGAGGCAGGTGGGACCCCAGGAAGGTGGGGGCTCCGAGGCAGGCGGGACCCCGAGGCAGGCAGAGCTTTACAGTGGAGCAACGGGGAGGCAAGGAGGCTGGAGGTGGGCCGAGCAGACGCTCCGGCCTCTGGGGCTGCCGAGGCTGCCCGCTTGGGTTTCTCTGGTGCGTCCTAGGTGGGAAGTGAGGGAAGGACCGAGGGAAGCGACCGCGTAATCCCGTCCCTGCTAGGCCTGCTGCCGCAGGGCGTGTTGGGTGTCCTGGCTTGTCGCCGGAGACAGCGGGACCCCTGCGGGCGTGCTCCGCGGCGGCGCCTTCCTGGCCGGTTCCTCCGGGCCGCGTGGCGGACACGGGGCCACGGAGACGCGCGGTCTGCCGCATCCTGCGGTCGGTGCCCAACAGCCCAGCTGTGCAGAGACGTCGGAGCTCCGCACCCAGGGAACCCTCCGGCCAGTGTGACCCTCCCCGAAGGAAGTAAGCTGTGGAGAGCACATTTCCGGGGGAAGCCCAGGGGGCGTGGTGAGGAGACCGCCCAGCCCAGGCTCCGGCCCTGCTGCCTCACGCCCGGTCGGCTCTTGGGTCCTCTGGTCCCAGTGACAGGTGGGCGATGCCCCTACTTGCGTGTTTGGGGGGGTCATAGGAGATCAGTGATATGAGGAACATGGCGTGTGGGATCAGCCCCCTACTGTTGCTGCCCGATTTTCCTCCTCGGGGTTCCAGAATCGCAGCTGTAACAGCTCGGGGGGCAAGTTCCTGACCCACCGGGAAGGAGCCGTTCTCTCGGGGTTTCAGGGAGGCTGGGAAAGTTGCAAATGGCCGAGCCAGACTTTAGCATGACAGCTGGGGAGGACACCGTGAAGTCAGTGCAGAGGTGGTGACGGCCACCATTTAGAAGAGACAGCCACAGGGACCTGAGCATAAATGTCAGCTCCTTCTCCCCAGGGAGCGTGGGGCTCTGCGGAGGACGGGCCTCTGCTTTGCACCCTTCTCCTTCTGGCAAGTGGTCCTGAGCGAGTAGTTCTGGGGTCAGTCGGCCCGCATCCTAATCGTGACTCCAGCGCCTGGGATCCTGGACAAGTTACTGACACTCCGGAACCTCCCGCTTGTAAAATCGGGGGGATGCCTGTTGCCTCCCCTGTGGGGCTGTTGGGAGGCATCCGTGAGCGAACAGGCGAAGGACACCTCGCCTGGGACCTGGCCAGGGCGGCCCCGCGATGGGGGTCGTAAGGAGAGGCAAGAGCCTGTCTTGGTACTAGTTTCTGGAGCGTGGAGCGGCCCTCGCCCCGCCCCGGCCTGTGTGCCCCAGGGAGGCTGGGCTCCTTGACTTCGTCTCAGTCGGGAACTCTCTGGAAGACTCTCCCAGGAGAGCATTCCTGGCTCGTTGCCTCCTCCAGGAAGCCCTGCGGAGACAGCGGTTGCCTCTTTGGTCCGTTTAGGGAAGCGGCGCGGCTCCGTGGCTTCTCTGGTCTCTTTCCTCATTTGCAAGCTTGTTCCCGGGTCTGTGTTTCCTCCGTGGAGGGAGACAGGGCTTCATTATATTCTGAGCTGAAAACAGGCTCCTGTGGCCAGAAGTACGGCCCCCTGGACAGCGACCACAGGGCTGACGTTTACTGAGCCCAGAGCCTGGCATGTGGCAGGTACGTGACCACGTGCCTAGGATGTGGCGGGCAGCCCAATGTTCAGTCCACAAAATAAGAATGATTTTTTTTTCCTATTTATGGCTGAGGGAGCGGGGGACTCGGTGATGAAGTGACTGCGGGCCACGGAGGAGCGGAGTGGGGAGCCGTGATCCGAACCCGCTCTGGCTCCGGGGAAACGCCCCAACCCGCTCAGATGCCCTGAGGAGCTCTGTGGCAGTTGGGTCACTTTCCCGATGACTGAGCCGGACGACAGACCCTTGCTGACTGTGTAAAATCCCGTACAAGCCCCCAGTGCCGGGAAAATGGGCGTCATGGAACGTGGAGGGGAAGGTGGAATTTCTTGAAAGGCCGATTGAGGCGTCCCTTCCTGCCTGTCGGAGAAGCTCCTGGGGCCCCGGCGCACAAGGCTGGGAGCCAAGAGGACGAATGGGCCCCAACCAAAGCCCCCGACCGGTCAGAGAAGGGGCAGCCGTCTGCAGCCCTCCGGAGAGGGCCTGTGGGGCCGGGGAGCCCAGATCTGCCCCTGAGGACTCCCCCCGTGGTGTCAGCCGGGCACGTGTTTCGGGAGAGCCTGCTCACGCCCTGCCCGGCATCTGCTACACATCAGGGATCAGGGAGTCCACCCTGAGGCCGCTGGCTTGGCCGGTTCGCGTGTTAGCGCGGGATCAAGGCGAGTCCAGGGTTTTGTGCAATCCTTCAGATAAGGAGTCCGGTTGGGGTTTGGAGCGGAATTCTTGGTGCTGCCAAAGCATTCCTGAGAGTCCCGAGTCACCGGGAACCCGCGCTTCCCCGTGCGCTGCGTGCCACGGCCGCGAGGGGGCGCTGCGGAGCTGGGCGTCCCGCCAGCGTGGCTTCTCATTCACTCATTCCTTCCTGGTTCATTCGTTCACTCACTCGCTGAGCAGATGGCTGCCGGCTTCCTGCCCCGGGCGGCACCCTGCTCAGTGCGAAGAAAGCCCCCGCCTGCCCTCACCCCAGAGGAGCTGGCTGCGCACGTAGAGAAGAGAGGTTTACCCACGTGACCGGAGCGCTGCGTGTCACTGCCGAGGGGCAGGTGCCCAGTCCTGTGGGAAGTAACGGGGCCAGAACTTCTCTCGGGGGCCACGAGGGGGCTTCCTGGGGGAAGTGGAGTCTGAGTCAGCTTTTGAAGGGAGGGTAGAAGTTAGTGAGGCGAAGAGCCAGGGCCACACAGCCTTCCAGGGAGAAGGGGCAGCTTGGGCCCCGTGCTGGGAGGGAGGGTGGCCGGTGCCAGGGCCTGGAGGAGGTGAGCCGGGCTGGTGCAGGGACCGAGGGCCACGGGGGAAGTGGGGCAAGCGTGTGCACAGCACAGCTTGACGAGGGTGGGTGTTTGAGGGTGGGTGTTTCTCTGTTTGAGAAGGGGGGGGTATGGGCAGCCCCTCCCCCATTCCCTGATGGGCGAGCAGCGTTTCCGTATTTATACTGTGCCTTGGTGTCTTCGTGTCCCCGCTGCATTGCGGCCTCGGGGAGCCCCGACGGAACTTAAATGGGAGTGGACGTCGGGGTGGGGGCGTAGGCAGTAGCATCTGTGACGTCCCCGGACTGCAGGGCTGAGGCGGGTGCGCGGAGGGCGTACAGCCAGATGTGAGCTGCAGGCTCCGGGCAAGAGCTGGTGCTGGCGGCTGGCCCTGGCTGGCAGCGTGGACACGTGGCCAAGGGTAGCGTCCCCGCCGGTTCAAAGGTGGGGTCTGTGCCTGGTGAGGGTCTGGCTCTGGGGTCACCGGAAGGTCCGGTGCGGAGCCTCTCCTTGGCACATGAGACAGTTGTGCCGTGGCCGGGATCGGCGCCCCACGGAGTGGCTAATTCTGGGGAATGAGGGCTGCCAACAGGCCCCTCCGTTCCATCTCCCTTCCAGACGCGGCTGCCACCTTCCTGACCGGGACGGCCTGCAGAGGCCTTAGCGCGTCAGAGGTTGGCTTCCCAACGAAGCAGACCTCGGGGCGAAGATTTGCATGCGAGCCCTTTGCTGTGGAGGTGACCCTGGGGCTGTGTGTGGGGGGCAGGTGTTGGGGCGACGGAGCTCAGGGCCGGGTACTTAGGTACTTAGTGCTTTCCGTCCCGTCCCACCTGGGGGCATTCTGGCGGCCTCTGTTCTCTGCACTCATGGACAGAGCAGCCCCCACCCCAGAGAGCCCGGGCTCCACGGGGGACTCGCCGCCCGGCCGCCCCCTTCCCCTGCACCGGCGCTTTCTGGGCTCCATCCTGCGGGTTCAGCGTCTCTGCTCGCTCTGTGCTTGCCAGGCCCTGGCTGCTGTGACTGGCCGTGTACCCTGATCCCTGCACCCTCCCTGCCCACCCCCACTCCCCAACCTGCCGGGTCACAGAGCAGCATCCATGGAAGGTAAAGTTGTGGGGTCAAAAGCACGAGTCCCCGAGCAGCCCCGGGGCCGAGGTGAGAAGGGTCGTCTGGGCTCCACGCCCTCATTCCCGGGCCAGAGTCTTCACTTCCGGGATTGGAGCCCTGCCTGACGGACAAAAGTATATGCTAGACCTCGAAGGCCCACGGTTCAAAATACGCACCGAGTGGTCTCCTTTCTTCTTTTATTTGATGTATTTTGTTAACCAGGGTGAACTTCGTGTAACGTACGGTTACGCGTTTTAGAGCGAGGAGTTCAGTGGCACTCGGTGTGTTCGGATGTGTGACGGC
>PISW01012948.1:0-29063 GCA_004023785.1 Mungos mungo | reverse complement strand
GGAAAGTGGATGGACCTTGAGGGTGTCATGCTAAGCGAAATAAGTCAGGCAGAGAAGGACAGATACCATATGTTTGCATTCATAGGTCTAACAGGACAGACCTGGCAGGGGACCATGGGGAGAGGAAGGGGGAAAGAGAGTGGGGATGAGTGAGGGACACAGATCAAGGGAGACTACTGAATACTGGAGATGAACCATGCACTGAGGGGGGAGCGGGAAGGGGGTGATGGTCATGGTGGAGGGCACTTGTGGAGAGAAGCACTCGGTGTTATATGGAAATTAATTTGACAATAAACTATTTAAAAAAAAAAAAGGACAAACAGTTGGTCATAAAAAAAAAAACAAAGATGTTTTACTCTACTGTCTCGTACTACACAGGATGGAAAAATGAAAAATTCTAATTCCCAGTCTCTTCATATCTAGAGCTCTGTTTTAATTTAGTTTCTGCCAAGTGCATGTTGTGTCTTAGATTTGGAACTGAGTTACGAGGCAAGAGATGCCAAATATGATGCATCCATTTCGATAAGGTTTATAGCAGAAGCATCAAGGATCCTAATTAGATGAGTCCCCACAGTGATGTGGACTATATTCCCCATTGGATCAAAGACAGTGGGGTCCTATTGTCTGCAGCTTCCAGAACCAATGGATTCTTAAATGGCAGTGGCGCCCTTACTGCTGATATCATAGGCACTGTGATTTGCAGAACTGGGGAATTATCTCTCCATTCTGAGCTTGACCAAATCACTCAGTTCTTATAATAATTCTGTTTGCTCAATTTATAATATACTCAGTATAACAGCTATTTATTCTGCATGCATCTCATGCAAAATTGTATATTAGTATGATGAAGATGAAGATGCTTAGTCTTTTGTTCAAGGAAATCACAATCTTCTAGGAGAGATGGTCACTATGACATGCCAGACTGTAATAGCATGGAACTAAAACTTAAATGCTGTAAGTCCTTAAAAGGAATCAATTCGTATTGGGTAAGATTCCCTAAACATTGAGCCTTAAATAGAAAGAAAAAAATGAACAAAATGTGAAGAAAGCATTTAAGGTAGTAAGGAAGAGTTTCTTAGCATTTCAGGTTGAGATATGAGAATACTGTGTCTGAGCAAAGAGGTTCTCAGACAAATACAAATGGAAGGTGAGCCTGCCCATAACTAGAAAACCTAGATTATGAATGGGGGATCTCCAGAAATAAATCTAATTAAGTTTCATGGAGATCAAACTGTATTGAAAATTAAGTGCAAAGGAAATTTAAAGGGTTTTTAGTTATTGTTATTTGTTTTTGTAGCCAACAAAGAGTGACAGATTTCAATTAAAATTATGGAGCTAGTATATAGATTAAGATAAATATAAGAAAGAGAAGAATATGAAGAAGACTAATATGAAGATAACTAATGAGGAGAGAAGATTCCCAAGAGTAGCAGATAGATATCAAAAATACCAAAGACAAAAAAATCAACAGGGCCTGGTTTCCTGTTGAATAAGCTGACAAAAAAGTTGGACTTGAAAATGGCTTCCCATTTTCTAATTGAACTATTGGAGGCATGATGATGCCAGTAGCTACAATGACAAGTAAGAGGGCCAAGCAGATCTCATAGGATATTTACGGAGTTCTAATTTGCTTCATTGGAAGAACATATATAAGATCTAGCCAAAGATGCCCCATAGATTTTTAAAATCTTGAGATCAAAATTGAAGCCAAGGTTACAAATGAATATTTTAGAATTAAATATTTAAAAATTGGAGATGGTGCCTTTCTGGCATTTTAAGCAATGCCAATCTCCTCATTGCTATTTATCACAGTAGAGTTCACAGAGCACCAGCAATTTTAACAAGTTAGAAACCACATCCAAGTGGTTTGTAACATATTAAAACATAATGGAGAGAATAGAAGTTAATAAGTTAGGTCACTGAGATACTGTTGAGGACTTTTACACAATACTAGGTGAGATTATGAAGGAAGTCAGAAGCATTTGAATTATGTGTTAATTTAGACTTCTGTTTACCCACTACCTGGTGAACTTCAGAAAACCCAAGGCATATTTTTGAGAATATTTAATTTTGTATGAGCAAATTTACCTTTTGAACACGTTCCTCATCTAAATTGATCAACAAGCTTTAGCAAATTTCCGAAATTTGTATTTTTCAATAGGTAACAGATACTCATGAATATATAAAATTTCTTCTTCCAATTTTGGTTGGGTTAGATTAAAATGTGTTATAACCTGTCATCCTTAGAGATAATCATTCTTCTCTTCCTTTGTTCAGTGAAACAGATTGCAAATCCATTTCTCATTTGTTCCTTTTTAGGTGTTCTAAGGAAAATATAGTCAAGAAAGAACCAAAATTTTGATAACTAAATTATGTTTAACAGTATACTCACATATGAATTAACGCTAGATGCTGAAATCCTTTTTCTCTAAGAGAAATTTGACCTACATAACTTACTGTGAAAGAAAATCATAGTTCCAAACTGCTGACTTTTCCATTATTGAAGATTTTGATAGATTTTTGTGTGTATAGCAGTTCAAAAGATAAAAAAAAGAAAGAAAAATATCTGCTGCCTGTGATTTAATTTCAATCAAAGAAATTGCAAAGAAAGGAAAACTGAAAACAAGCATATCTAGAAATAAGATATGATAATACAAATCAGCTTCGTGTGTGTGATTTTAATTACTAGTAAACGCCAATATCTACACAATACTAGCTAGCAAGGTACTTTGTTCTGAGGAAAAAGAAAAAAAGAGATCTTCTATCTACTTAGTGTCATGGAAACAAAAAAAAATTCTGTCTTGGAACTTTACTCAGAGACTACCTAGCTCAATACCCTCATTTCATCCATGAGGAACTTTAAGACCACAGAGCAAAGTGATTTCCCATGGTTTTATGGCTATTAATGTCAGAAGGAGTCAGAATGTATCTAATATTTGAGAATTTATAATAACCCATATAGGTCAATATTATTGCTTCCTCTCTCTCTTAATCAGATAAGAAAAGAGTCAGAAATTTAAGATAGAGTCAAATTTTAGTGACAAATCTGTATGACATTTTTTTTTCCTCAGGAACAATTGGAAGTACCTAAAGAAAACTGTCAATTCCAGAAAATTCTCTTCCAGGATGAGAGAGGGCAACTCAGACATAAATACTGTGATTGAAGACACCAGCCCATAAAGTATTAGTCCCACAGATTCTAGACTGCACTAAGGTGCCCTATACCACTGTAACAAACTCACAGAACCCATGTGAAATATTTAAACATTTTGAAGTATTCCTCTACCCCAAATCTATTGAATACCATGCCGATTGCTAGCCTGAGGCAATTCATAGTTCCAATATTAATTTTTACTTTCCTCTTGATGATGTCATCTTTTTTTGGCTATTGTTGTGATAAAAAGCAAGCCCCAAGCAAAAAGCACTGTATAACAGGAAATTAAGACAAGATGGTGGAATCAGATCAGCTTATACTGTTGTAGTACACAGAACTCGGGGTGCCTGGGTGGCTCAGTTGGTTAAGCATCTGACTTTGGCTCAGGTCATGATCTCACGGTTCGTGGGTTCGAGCCCCGCGTTGGTCTCTGTCCTGACAGCTCAGAGCCTGGAGCCTGCTTTGGATGCTGTGTTTCCCTCTCTCTCTGACCCTCCCCTACTCATGCTGTCTCTCTCTCTCTAAAATAAATTAAAAAACATTAAAAAAATTTCTTTGAAGTACACAGAACTTAGCAGGTACAGACATTTATGTAACTGTATTTGAAAATAAGTTTTTCTTTTAGTTCCTATGTATTTTGTGTTCAAATTATTATTAAACAGTTGGGACCTAACTACTTACTAAATAAAACTGTCAGGCATTTATTTTGACCTCACAGCACCATGCAATAATTACTGAAACACCAAAAGCATCACCAGCCTAGGAACTTTGAGAACACGGGTGCCATTCCTCTCTAATAGGAGCAAATCAAGTGTCCACCCACAAATGAAGCTTGGGATGTGAAAACCATCTTCTATGAGGAAATACAGAGCTGAATAGAGTCAGGCTACTCAACACTAAGAAAACTAGAAGCTATAAAGTAGAATCTTCATGATAATAGTTGCTGTATAATAGACCAAGGGGACGCAAGACCTCATTGATGGAAGAAGGGAATTGGTTGTGTCTATCTTGGGCTTCTGTACTTCAGAGAATATTACATTTATTAGTCTGGCTCCCTTAAAACCAGGAACAGTACGAGGGTTTTTGACTTCTAAGTAAATTTGAATTAAATCAAATGAAACAAATTTAATTGAGTAAAAGAATCTTGGTAATTTCTTCTACTGTATTGTTCATGATGTATATCATTATTTTAATTAGGAAACAAGTCACTGTGAGTAATAACGATAGTAGCTAATATTACTTAGTGGTTTTTAGGTTTCAAACACACTATTAAACGCTGCATCTAGATTTTTTAATAAATTGTTGCTCGACAATGCCATGAGGTCCCTTGTTAAGGATGTGGATGAGAAAACTAAGATTAACTTTAAGTGGTAAAGCAGCTGGGTTAGAAATATGCAACATATGAGCTCCTTGTGGCCCAGTCAGATAAGTGTCCTATTGGGGTCATGACCACATGGTACATGGGATTGAGCCCCACATTAGGCTCTGTGCTGACAACATGGAGCCTACTTGGGATTCTCTCTCCCCCTCTCTTTCTGCCTCTCCCCAGCTCATGTTTTCTGTCTCTCTCTCTCTCTCTCTCTCTCTCTCTCTCTCTTAAAACAATAAGCTTAATTTTTTTAATACTCAGAAGCTAGCAAAATTAAGATGAGCATGAAAATACATGGTTATCTTCCTCTTAGAGCTGCTCTCTCCAAAAATTTTAACTTTCCCTACAAAGTGAGATTATGCAGTTCATGTCATTTAGTGATCTCAGATAATCCAAAATATCATTAATGTATTTTAAAGAGTGAATTTCACTTTGAAACTTTTTGTAATCTTTGAAAAAAAAAGAAACTTGCTGAACTTTGAGAATTTCTAAAGCTGATAACATTTGGCCTGTGACTATAAGGCTACTTCAAAATGTGAGTTTTCTACATGAAGTTTTAATGAAAGGAACAAAAATGAGGGAGGAATATGAAACTTCATTAGTAGCAATTTATTTCTAGAAAGGTACTTTACAAGCCCAAACTAAAGAAATTAGACCCAAGTTAATTTTTAGAACTCTCAAATCCATCCTTTTGTTTAGACTTCTTGCAAGTTTTTGTTTGTTTGTTTGAACACTTAAGGAAGTGACAGTCTTTCAAACCCTGGGAAAAAGAAATCAGAGGAATAAATTCATAAAAAGAACACCTTAGCTGAAATTCTTACCTGAAGTCAAAACATACTTTATAGGCCTTAATCTTTGTTCAGTTTCAAGTGCCTGCCAACTCTTCAGATAATCCTTGAAACAATCAACTTACCCGGCAGCATGTTTCAGTGCATATTGAGAAGTTAAAGGTATTTACATTATTCCATACTCAGTAGAAATATCTGTATTTTTTCCTTAACATGTTTTTTTAAATGTGTTTAAATTTTTTAAGGTTGTTTTTTTTGGTTTTTTTTTTTTTTGGTTTTTTTGTTGTTGTTTTTTTTTTAGAGAGAGAAAAAGAGAGCAAGCAGGGGAGAGGCAGAGAATCCCAATCACGATTTACTCCACTAATGCAGAGTCCAATGTGGGGCTCAGTCCCATAAACTGTGCGATCATGACCTGAACTGAACCCAAGAGTCAGACACTTAACCCACTGAGCCACTCAGATACCCCACCTTAACATGTTTCTTTTGTTGCTGTTGTTTGTTTTTTAATTTAAAACAAAGGTGATCCTATAGCTGCTTTTGAGGAGTTTCCTATCTAGTTGAGAGGTTAGAAGTTAAATGATGGGGGCTCACAGCCACAACACACACACACACACACACACACACACACACACACACACAGAATCAAAGAATCCTGAACATACAGTCTTTAGTAAAGTTTACTCGTGATGTATAAGTAAGATGAATCAAGTTTGCCAAGTAAGAAAACCCATTAACCATTACATGTATAACAGTTAAATGGGATTTGGGCAGAACCATTGGTCAGCATACTTTGACATGGCTCTGATGCAGAAGTATATATTCTTTAATCATGTAAGTAAATAAAATAAATGAATGAATGAACCAATGAATAGAAAATGTCACAATCTTTCTTATATTCTGGAAAACAATTCTGGCTTACCAAAGAAGTTCCAGATACAAGCATATTATATGACACACTGTATATAATACACTAACAGAGGCATTTCCAGAACTCTAAACATTCTCTAAATCTGGAAAGAAAAATTTATGTCAATAGAGAGACTAAAAGGAACATCACTTCAAAAGGATATCATGTGACATGGATATAGTAAGTATGGCTTCTTCATAGATAACTTGAAAATAATGTGGTGACATTTATGGAAATTAGTCAATATGTAGCAGGAACATTTAAATTACAATTTCTATTGACCCTGCTAATTCCCTATCTGTGAATCTCTCCTCAGGGTCACAGGCAGAAATTTGGGGAGTATAAAGAAAGATAACTTTTTAAGATGTTCCTGACAGAATTATTTATAATAGCAAAAACTAAATATTACCTGTCAAGCAGTATGAAAAGCATGAATAAAATATACCACAATTTATAATGGAATATTAAATGGTCTAAAATATTTATGAAGAATAGCTTACTGGGGATAAGCTGGATGACTCAGCTGTTTAAGCATCCAACTCTTGATTTCAGGTCATGATCTGATGGTTTGTGCGTTCGAGTCTCGCATTAGAATCTGCACTGGCACCTCAGAGACTGCTTGGGATTTTGTCTCTCCCTCTCTCTCTGCCCCTCCCCTGACCACTTTTTTTTTTCTCTCTTTCTCAAAATAAATAAACATTTAAAAAAATTAAAAACAAAAAGAATAGCTTACCCTTATACAGCATGAATTATACGACAGGCATTGAATACTTCATATAAAGTGAATAAGTGGCAAAGGCAGGAGTAAAACCTAGAAAGATGGACTTCAGAGTCTATGTTCTAATCACTGTGTAAATGTCATTAGAAAGTGCTTGTGATCAGACACTACATGACTAAATGTTTTTAAAAGTGAGATACTGGGGCGCCTGGGTGGCTCACTCAGTTGAGTTTCCGGCTTTAGCTCAGGTCATGATCTCACAGTTTGTGGTTTGAGCCCTGCATTGGGCCCTGTGCTGACAGCTCAGAGCCTGGAGCCTGCTTCTGATTCTGTGTCTCCCTCTCTCTCTGACCCTCCCCTGCTCGTGCTGTCTCTCTCTGTCTCTCAAAAATAAATAAAAAACATTAAAAACAAAAAAAGTGACATACTAACTTTCATGTTTAGAATTTCCTTGTGATACAAAACATACATAAAGGAAAGATTGAACATAATTGTGTAAATGGGTAGTGGCTTATTAATAGTAATCATTTTTCTGTTTCTTTATGTCTTTTCTATTTTCACTGGTTTTTAAGGAACTCTAGTGAATATTTAAAAATTTTTAAGAGTATAAATAGCCTTCTATTCTATGTCATGCTAATATATGCATATTAACATTATTTATAATATAAAGAACTATAAATATGAACCTGATATAACAAATTATCTTAATTGGACACCCAATACTGCTATGTGCTATGGAGTTGACACACCTCAAAGTCAGTCGTTTCTCAAATTTTAGATTGTTCTAATCCTATTTTATCTACAGTTGTGATCTATCAAATCTCTTAAAGCAGAATTAACATAAACTTTGTGAAACAAATGGAATTAAAATGTGAGAAACTTTAGGTGTGGTATTAAAATATTAAGCACCACAATAGAAGTTCTGATAGAAAATTTAGCAAGTTTTATGTTTCTTATTAAATATGACAGAGTTAATGGGACAGAAACAAGTGGGATGATTTTCTTTTCAAGAGTACCTGATCTGCTGAATGACTTAATGTGCAGAAAATAACTTCAGAAATTTGGGGAAATAAAGTAGAGATAGAACAGGCAGGAGAAAAGGGGGAATCCACGGGATTAGCCTAAAAATTAAAACTGAAAGAGAATGAGATTGGAAGAAGGAAACCTGGAGAGGAAGTCAAATGGGACACAGTAGAGAATGGCATGCACTTTGGAGCTACATTGAAATCCATTATAATAAATAAATTCTGGGTTTTTCCTTATCTAGCAGTTATCTCTGTGAAAGAGGTCAAAATGGGCAGCAATCAAAGCCCATTTTTACAACCACAGTAAATTTACTCTGCTAAAGTCTATCCAGTCCCAAGCACATTCATTACAATGATCATCTGTCAGGAGCAAATCTTTAAACATATAAAATAATATAAAACCTTCAAATGTTAGGTAGTAATTAACATAACAAGATAGATTCTTTCATTGGTATCCCCTTTTTTCCTGCATGACTTCAATTGACAGTACCCAATCATTTTCAAATAAACATTTATAAAAGAGCAGAAACATCAGTTTAACCTGCCAATTTACAAAACTGACAGTAACTTGGGAAAAGAAAACTAGATTTTTGTGCGTGAACCCTGAGTGCTTACTCTAAGCAGTATGCTATGTTTAGCTGATTCAGCAATACCTTTACCAACTTTGTCAATTTAGTCCCAGAATACATCTTTTCTTAGACATTTTAGTTGGATATTGTGAAAAGGTTACTGTAACAGTATTTATTTATAAATAATTAATGACATAATAAAGAGGCCTGAATAGGACTATATAGCCAGCGAATAAATAAGAACAAAGAAAATTAGCAGGAATACAATTTGATTTTCAAAACATAATGAGAGTTACTTTTTTAGTTTGATGGCTTTATGAAAACACTTCTATTTTTTGTGTTATCTAATTTAATTACTATATTTTCATGTTACCTGATTTAATTGCTATGTTGAAATAGATAAAAGGTAAACATTTAAAGTTACGATTTTATAAACTATGAATTACCTTGTTCAGATAAGCTCAAGTAATTCTTTAAAAAAATTTTTTTTAATGTTCATTTATTTTTGAGAGAGAGAGAGATACAGAGTGTGAGCAGCGGAGAGGGAGACACAGAATCTGAAGCAGGCTCCAGTCTTTGAGCTGTCAGTACAAGACCATGACCTGAGCCCAAGTCAGAGGCTGAACTGGCTGAGCCACCCAGGGTCCCCAGCTCAGAAGTAATTCTTAAAAATTCTTACTTAGCACTGATTTTGTCTTTATGGTGTTAATTATAAATTAAGTTTGTAACTGAACAGAGCTTAGGCACCCAACATTCTGAGAGTATCAAGGGTAAAATGTTCAAAGAAAACTCTGAAGTCCTCTGAGATAGGCACATTATGGGAAGCAAAGTCTTGGTTCTTGGTCTTTTTTTTTTTTTTTAAGTAGACTGGTAATCATCAGTCTGACAAGATCTGAGTAGCCTGAAAATATAAAAACACATTCACTTCTATAATCACAAGACTTGCCTTTCTAACTGCATGGCATCTATTTTCTTTTTCTTCCTGAGAAATAAAGTATGGATATTTGAAAGGCAACATTTTAAGGCTTGTATATTATGTGCTATAAATGTCTAATGTCACTCACTTTGATTTTTGTGTAATTTCTGGATGTACCTCCATCATTCTCTTTACTGACTTTGTCTTTAAAAAAAGCCACCATCTGAGGTTACGACAAATTCCCTAGCTCTTTCCAATGGTGTTAGTTGTTCTATCATTATATGTCAGTAGTTGAGACAAACAAACAAAAATCAAAGCAACACTAAAAATAAACAAACAACCAGACAAAATCCTACTGAATACGTGTCTCAGCAACAAGAAAATGGTATAACAAATTAAATGCATAAGTTCATGCAAAATGTATGGTTCAACAAGAAGGAATTTGATTTCCCTCTAAGATCTGTGAAATTGGAAATCAAGCTGCCAATCACTTCTAAGAAACGGTTTAAAGTTATATGGTAGAAAGAACAAAAGAACGGAGTACAATTTTATTTTGGATTGGGCATATTTTTAGTGTTGATATATTTCAAAACGTTTCATATTCAGAAGTTAGGGCAGAGCTACTATGCAAGCATCCAAGGCAATCACTCCAAAGACTTCAGGTGCACTGTTGAATATGGGCTTCTCCTTATGATCTCAAATTATCCAAAATTCCTGTTGAAATTTGGGCTTTCTTGATTTGGATTGATGTTAATTGCTGGGAGCCATTTCTGAAGTAAGGCAGGTTTGCAAGGCCTCCCACCATCAGATGGCGACTGGCATCTACACCCACTCACCCCCCACTCAATGTCTACTTGAAGAGCACTGACCCCCAAGGTGCCTGACTGACTGATATCAGGAGTGACTTGCCTTCTTATGCTAAAAATATGTGAATTGTACCTTATGAAAAACTTATTATAGGAGTTTCTTCTTCTGTGATTATAGGAGCAAATGTTACATTTCTCAAGAAACCGGTTTTTCTTCCCCTCCAGAAAATAGGCTATTGGCCCATGCTCATAAAAGAATTAACTCTTGTCTTTGCTATTCTAAAAACATGGCCTTGTATTTGAATGCTAAAGATCCCTTCCTTCCCCATGTGATAAGCATCTAAGTCACCTACATCAATCACTATTGATAAAGATTATGCATGAGTCTTCTACCAATCTATGTTCTCTGAAATTTTTACATACCAAAGAATTTGTCATCAGAAATCATGGTCTAAGGCAAATGGCCACTTCTGTTTTGTACCCCATACATTCTTTTCAATAAACAAAGCTGACTCGGTGCAGAGATGCCTGCCTGATCAAAAAGAAACTGAGGCTCTCTCTTCCCTTTCACTGACACCATCCATCCTTCAGAGAGCCCTGGACCTGCTGGAACTGGACTCCTGCAGTTAATGTTTTATCCCAGGCAAGGGAATATATTATAGTCCTGCACGTAGATACAAAGAATTTGGCAAAAAGATTTTTTTAAATTCTCCTTCAAATATGAAAGCAGCTTAGGTATATCTCTTTTTATCTATATAAATTGTAAATTGTTTGTTCACTGTCAAATATCAGTGTCCTGAAGATATGTGGGATTTGTAAGATGATAATACAGCCTTTGGCATCCATTTCTAAGTTCGCATTAGCTGTACAGCTATGTCTTTACGAGATACTCTGCTACCCATGAGGAATTGGCTCTAACTATCCCCTCCCTTGGGTCTTGAAGAACTGGCTGTTAATGAACTAGACTGTTTCCATCCACCATTACTTTGTTGCTGAAAAGCTTTTCCTACTGTCAAGTTGAAATCCACAGACTCTGGGTCTGCAAACACAGCTTTCAGATGGTACAAGTATAAGCTTGCTATTTTTAAAACTTTATTCTAGAATTTATCCATCATTTTATTGAACCCAAACCTACAAAGCAGCATTCTTAGAATATGAGTAGTATAGGTACATTTTAATGGACATGGTTTGGAGAGACATTCCATTGTACTTACACAATATTTTCCTTTTATTTCCATGCTGAAAATCCAGATGTTTTGTTATTAACAATTACAAAAAAAAAAATGGAAGTGACATTTGAGACTGAAACATGGATGAGAAGTGTTTTATCACATGGTGACAAATATAGCTGGTAAGTCACTAAGAAACAGATTATCCTTTTTTCTTTCTTCTCCTTTAAATATTTACAGGCATGTCAGGAGATTCTATACAACCATCCTGGAAATCTCACCTAGAAAATGAAAATGGCTAAATGTCTCTGACTTAGTTATAATTTTATAAGTTAAACTGTTTTTCTGTCATCTGAATGAAAAATACTCAGGTGGTAAGATTTAGATTTCAAACATACGAAATAATTTAAAAGTACCTTTGTGAGGAATAGTTATAATTGTGAATTCCCATTAGTGTGTCAAATTCTCCTATTCTTATATCTTTTCATATTTATCCCCAATTCATTCCTGGTTCTAGGTTACTACTAGAGATAAAATATTGTGTGAATTCTCACTTATTATTTTGACTTGGCCAAATATTTTAAGGCTACCTGGAGGATGAATAAGAAGGAAACTTTCTTTTATTCTCCCAAAATATCAGAACTAGAAAAGTAGAAAAATTATTTCTTACTTTGGTCATATAATTTGAATGTTCTATCACTTCTAATCAAATATGTCATAAAAAATACACTGACTTGATAATTTCTACAATGCAACTCTTTGGGGAGTTACAGAGGCACAGCTAATGAAAGCACTACTAAATTCTTGATTAGAATAATGAATATATTTTGAATAAATAATGACTTGAAAAGTGTTCTGCATCCTCTCAATATACACCATAAACCAAAAAATAAAAATAAAAAACTGGCTAGGAATTACATTTCCAAATACCATTTAATAGTAAATGTCAAGTGGAGTTTGGAGTTAACTTAGAATTACTGAACAGCGTCAGAATGGCGACCCTAATGGATGGAGGTGCAGTGCAGTCTTACGTTTTTACGGTATGCACAAGACTGCCCATAGTTTGAAATGTCTGCCTGTGAGAAATAAGTTCTACTATATCTCCAAAATCTTTGAAAATTATATTCATTTAAACCAGCTAGTATCTTTGGCGGTAGCTGCTTTCTGATTTTAGTGCATATAAATTGACAGCTAACTCTTAGATTTAGAATTCTCTACTTCAGTGCAAGGCTAGATATGAATTTATGTATTTTGCCCACATTCTTCCCCTTGTACAATATTGTTATCCAATTCCATCCACTAGCCTTCTGATTAATACAATGCAGTTGACTTACCAAAGCATAGTCAAGGGAGAGACGGATTAATATGTCAACTAAAATTGACAATTGGATGTCTACTACCAGTTTGGTGTGATTCCATGGGGTTTTGAGACTTCTGGGTGAATATTTTTAGTCAAGAGAAAAAATGTTTCAGTAAAGGTATGTAATTGCCTTGTATCTCAAAGATTCCTGCATGTTGATACAACGCTTATGTAACAGACTAAAAAACATTGTGTGTGATTTAGCTATTTCTAAACTTATTACTATGTAGTGAATATATTATACTCCTATATTTGCTTGTTTTCCACTATGAAAGGAGACTGCAGAAGTCAAACACTTTGTAAAGACACAGATCAATATAAAATGCCCAACACATTAGATTATGAACTTCAGTGCTAAAGGTCTTAAAGCAGGCCTGAACAATCATGTCTGTACTTACAATTAGCACGGTGAGGAAAGAATTCGAAACACACACACACACACACACACACACAAAATATTGGTAGTCCTCTGGACAAATAAATCCTAAGTAAAACTTCACATGTAATATTTTCAAATGATTTGGAGGCTCGGGTTTCTATTTCTACAGTTCACTTACCTGAAGAAGGACATTGAGAAGGTGCAGAAGAGAGGATTGTGAGAGAAAACTACTCTGGTTATGCAAAACCAGAGTAGGCACGTATATACTTAATAAAAAATTGCTAGAATGTACAAAATGATCACATAGGATAGAGCTGCAAAGCTCAGGGAGCATGTAAAGAATATCCTTACAGTAGAAGTTACTATCAGTGACCAGGCAATATGTTCTAGAAAGCAAAACATGGATCACCCCATGTTATACAGAAGACTGAATTCAGGGTGGACTGTATTTCCTTGTTCCTTCTTCCATTCAAGAGAGGCAGAGTACATTCAGGTGCTGGGGTAAAGGCACTGCATATATGGTTTTCAAAAACATTTCTAGCCAGATTTTTCAAAGAGCACATTTAAAGAAATCTGCTAGGAGCAATGACAGTCAAAATTGTTCCTACAAAGAAATATAATGATTTGCAGAAGTACGGTGGAAGCAACTAGCATAAATGAAAATGAAGGGTTTAAACAGCACGGGTAGTTTGCTGCCTCCATTATGTGTTCGTTCTATCATCAGATGGTCAACATATTCACAGAGAACATGAATGAACAGAGTCGGTTGTGAGAAAATTGTAGAGTGCCCTTTCTAGCTGCCTTCTAATTTGTCTTCTAAGAGAAAGATGAAGAAAATAACTGTAAAGAATAAGCTCTAATTATGATGAGGGAAAATTATTCCTCAAGTTGAAGCATAAGCAGTCTCCTTTTTCCAAATAAGCATTATTTTCTCTAAATATTAGTTGCCCTGTAACTTTTCTTTCAGGCACTTTTTCCTCCCCAGGGTGAGGGGAACCCTGCTTTTGTGCAAGACATTAAAAATGGCTATTGGATTTCCATGCTTCACAACAAAAAGATTTTCCAGATCTTTCTTCTCTCCCTTATTTTTAAAATAGGTATACCCCAAAGAGGAGGCTGTTCAAGTCCTTAGGGAAAAAATTTAAACTTTACTTGGGAATAAGAATTCTGAGCTATGGCTATCTTTTTTTTTTTTTTTTCTTTTCAAACAACACATACAATTTCAACTGAATCAATCTGATCAATATCATTAAATACATTTAAAATGCACTGACTTTATAACTCCATCTTTAATAAAGAGAAAATTTACTTATACCTACAGTAACTCTTTCATCAAAAATTGATTGAGCAATTAATTTCAGTCGAGTATTCTGCAGAGCAGAGAGGGATACGGGATACTATGAAGATGGGTCCTTCCTAAAAGTGGTTCACGTTCCTGCTGGAAGGACACGTACACAAATAGGCACAATAATATGTGAACACAGATGTCAACACAGCCTACAACATGGAGATGGGAGATGGTTAAATGGTAAAAGCAGAGGCTTCTGTGGTCTGTGAGATACAGGATAAGGCTTCTTCACCAGATCTGCCTAATAGACCACCCCAACTCTGGGAGTTCTTTCTCAAAAGTAGCACTCTTTTCTCTGCCTGAAGAGTAGCAAGTAGCAACATTAACAAAACTAAAAGTAGCTTCCTATCCAAAGACACTGATCAGAGACATAAATATAGCTAAAATATTTTTTTTAAGAAAACTGGCTGAATGTGAACAAAGTACTACACGGAATTTAAAAGAGGATGATGAAGATGACGAAGAAGAATGTTGACTGCTGAAGAAAAGAAATACTCCAGATCAATCAGGTCAGAGACAGTTTCTTTGGCCACATGTTAAGGGCTTCAGATATTAAATATGAGGAGTGGGATCGGAAAATAATATGAGCACTGTGCTAATTAGTATTTATGGCTTGCTACTTATACTCATGCTTAAGTAAGGAAGCCACATATGCAATTTGTGTTTCACAGTTTCAATTTCTTCAGTGTCTCCTATTCCATTTTCTCAGTGTTTGTTTATTTATTTTGAGAGAAAAAGAGCATGTGTGTGCAAGCAGGGGAAGGGCGGGGAGAGAGGAGAGAGAAAATCCCAAGCAGGCACCATGCTGACAGCCCAGAGTCCTAGGCAAGGCTCATTTTCACAAACTGTGAGACTGTGACCTGAGGTGAAATAAAAAATTGAATGCTTAACTGAGTCATGCAGGTGTCCCTCCACTATTCCCTTTTTTATATTTTTTTCCCACCTGGATTAATGAATCTCTTGTTATGCCTGTGGATAGAAGTCTGAGCAAGGTGGACCCTAGTTTTTGGTATCCTAAGTGGTAAAAAAACAAAAAACAAAAAACAAACAAACATGTATTCTAGGAAATATACCATTGCATTGTTGACTATACTAAACAATTGGAAACAGACTCAATACCAATAAAAATAATAAATAAGTAATTTACAGCCACCTATGCAGACCTTAAAAGGTGAAGGTATAGAATATAAAATAAGACATAAAGGTTTAAGGTCAATCTGACTAGATGTACAAAGAGAACAACTGAATAAAATCAAGCTGCATGTTATAAAGATAAAATTTTTCTTAAAAAAAAACTCTGGCGTTCTACATATGAGAAAGTATATAGAAAGAAAACACCAAAAGGTATACATCAAATGGTTTAAAAAGTTTACTTCAGCATTTGGGAACGGATGTAATTGAATAGTTTTCCACTTTCTCTACATATTTCCCCCATATCTTAATCATGTACAACTTTAATGCTTACAGTCTTTGCACAAAAACATGTTATTTCTGATATTTAAAATCTATTTTCAAAACAAAATAAATGCCGTATCCAAAATGGGCAGAGTCAATGTGAAGAATCTCCTAAGGATGTTGCTCGACCATGGTTATCCCCGCATCCTGAGCTATATCCCACACTTCATAAAGATCGGCCTAGGCAAGTGTGAGACGCAAATAAGGGAGTAGCCAATTTGACACAGGTAAGCTTGTGGATGAGCAAGGGCAGGGCAGAGAAGGCTGAAGAAAGTGGGATGAGATTTCAGAGGAGAAAACTTTTCAAAAAGGGGATTGCTCTGAAGAGAGCTCACCAAGCAGACAAGGTTGGAAAACACATTCAAGCCTGATTAAATAGTATTAAAAAGAGCATGGAGCGTGAACCTTTGTCATGTGTTCAGAGAACAGTGAACAATAGAGCTGTATAATAGGGTGGGTGGAGAAACGGAGCTAAAAACAAGACAGGAAAGGCATAGTAGATTAAGATCAGATCGTAAAATGTGTGCAGGGTCCCGGGTGCCATGTTATAGACTTGGAAAGTTTTTGAGCACGACAGGCACTATCAGACATATATATTTGAAGGTTATGCTATTGGCAAGCAGGAAGAAGAACTAGAGCAAGGGAACGCTCTTAGATTTTAAAACGTTTTAATTTCAAGATGAGAAGGCCTTTTTGGAGGAGATGTTCAGTACAAGATGGAGGCAATATGTCCCAGGCTTGGATGGAAATGTTTTTAAACATATGTTTTATCATTAATATCAGGGAGCATATGCTCAAATCCTATATACAGCATATTCTTGGCTTATCACCAAAAATTATTTATTAAGCACCCACCTGCATATGAAATTATAGCAAGTCTAAATCCCTTGCAAATGTCAAATATATGTTTTAATTTGTGTGCTGTATAATATGCATAAAGCAATATAACTTCCTTTCGACCCTCTCCAAAACAGTCTTGAATCTCAAGAATATCACTTACATTAAACTCCATTGTACATTAAAGCAACATTTTATTTTTAAGAATTTTCTTTACAATTCAATTCAAAACATGTTTGTAGAGGCAGGGGTGAGAAGTTATATAGAAAGTAGAGAATACATTTACTAGTTCGAGGAAAGTTATAAGTGAGGAAGAAGGGAAAGAACATACATATGTGAAATGGTTAGTTCCTAAGGCAACATTTAGGCATGAGTATGCCCATGAATTGCAGACTAAGAAAGCCCTGAAGGGCTTCTTGGTTAGGAAAGGATCACATGAGGTGGTTAGTTAGGGAACAAGGTGAGGTTTTGTGTGTGTGTGTGTGTGTGTGTGTGTGTGTGTTAATACTTTCACTGATAAAATATATCTAAAAGTGCTAACAATTTTAAGAAGCAGAAAATCTGGAACAGCCTTTCAACTATTACCCAGATTTGCAACTCAGTATGGCCTTCAATTGTTAAACTTTAGCACTCGGTATAATATTTGGTGTAATTCAGAAATAGAAAAATGTTTTCGAACCCTATGTGACTTTTTGAAAATGAAATGAATTTCTTATATTTAAAGCACAATAGAATTTCAAATAAGTTGCTCTGGGTTCACTTATGTTTTCCATTTATCAACATTCCTTAAGATTATTTTTCAAATGATCTTTTCTTACAATCATGGAAGAATGAGGGCTAGAATGGGGTCAGAGATGGAGACAAAATAAGGAAGGAGACAAAAAACATCCTCTGTACTTGGATGATTCTGCTTTTTGACACAGCCCCTCCTTCACTTACTCTATTGAGTATCTCTCACTTTGTTGACCTAGTATTTATAATTAATGCATAATGTCATACATATGTTTAAGATGTACACGGTTGTGGGCCTAAAATACACCAGTGCCTACAAGGTTCCTGCAGGTTAATGTCTTCTGCTAAGCAAAATGGCCTCATTTGCATTGACTTTCAATGAGCTCCGGAAGGCAAACACCTGAAGCCAATCATCTGCAGATACCTGCCTTCGGGCAAAGGTGTGTTATCTGAGAAACTGTATACTCTTAAGTCTGTAGTGTTGAGCCTCCTATGCTATGTATAACCCAAAGTCTGACCCATGGAGGCAATAGACGGTGACTGTGCATCCTTGTGGAAACTGACCTGTATTTGGAATGGGTGGGGAAGTCATGGCCAAATATAGAAATAAGTTGCATGATGGAAAAGGTGCTTGGTCTCTAAAGAAAAGTAATAAGTAACAGAATGAGAAGGAGTTATTTATATGGAAGAAATGAGGTAAAAGCAAAATGAAAGTTGGGGACATGTCAATAATAAATATAGGGAATTCATAGAAGAGCAGTAAAATGTTTGTTTACAGAGAAATAAATTATTGTCATTCAGTAATAGATTTATGTTATTTTGTATCATTTTCCCCTTAAATATGTTATGAACATTTTCTTGGCCAAATCACACAAAAATTTGTTTAGCCATACCTTCATTCTGCAAACATTTATTGAGTGTTTACTATGTGGTAAGCTCAGGAAGGGACACTCATGATAGAAAATATGAAACCTATTAGGAAGACATAAAGAGTAAATTAAAATAACCACAGTATAATGTGACTAGCTCCTATGTCAAAGGATCTATATATATAATAGAATGTATATTATTCATAGGATACATATAATAAATTATATAGAATATATATTCTACATATATGATATGTATAATGGAATTATTGGGGTTTTGGTAGTTCACTGGAGAAAGTGATTACTTCTTTGTCAGCTACTTTTCTTTCCAGTTTATATAGGATATAGGGTTCATGAATTTAGTCCTTGAACTTCCCCCTCTTCTCTATTTACACCTCCTCTCAGTCATCTCAGTCAATCTTTTGGCTTTTAAGGGTCATCAGTAAAATGATGATTCCCAACCTTTAAATACATGTATCCAGCTGTCTATGTGATAGTTTCACCTGTAGGCATCTCAAGGCTTTATGATGGTAAAGCATAACTCTCTCTAGAGGACACCTATACACACAATCTGCTCCTACCCTAGTTGAATGCATTCATCTAATTGCTCAGGACAAAAATTTATCTTTTGCTCCTATCTTTTCCTTACATGTCATACCCAATATATCAGCAAGTAACATAACTTCTAACTTTTCAATTTATCCTGAATTTGATTAGTTTCCATAAGTAAGTCTTCGTCATCTTTCATACTTCAATAATCTCCCCACTGGTCTCCTGGCTTCCATTTCTGACCCTTTAATCTCGCCCCCACTTGGCAGCCAAGTGACCTTTCTAAATCTTAAAACAGATCATATCACTTCCTGTCTCAACATTTTCAATGGCTTCCAGGCACGTAAAGTGTAAACTCAATGCCATGATTTCAACATGCCCTACTTCATCCTGGCTTCTGCCTCACTCTCTGAGTTCCTCTCTCCCTCCTCCCTCCTCGCCACTTCTGCTTTTATTACTCTTGTCTTTTTTGTGCTTAGAAGCTTTTCATTTGTTGTGGCTCACTCTATTATTATCCTATTTGGAAGTTTTCTCAACTATACCTTCCTTAAAGTGCATCTCTGACACTTACCGAAGGTAACTCACTCATATTCTCTACCCTGTATTAGCTTTCTTCATGTAACACAGTCATGCCTTTAAAATTATATCTGTTTATTTTTATTACGTCTTCCAAAGACTTCTTTGCTTCTCATGAGGGCAAGGACTTCTTATTTTCATTCCTTTCTCCCTAGTTGAATAATGTGCTTGGAACATAATGAATATCCAATAGACATTTTTGGAGGGTATGAATGAAAGAACTGGAGTTTGATTATGAAGGATGAATAAAAATGTTGCCCAAGTAGAAGACATTCCAGAAAGGTATGGTGAGTAAAATCTTGAAAGTGTAAACAGCATGGGACATTCACAAATGGTTAGCACTTCTCTGTGGGTGAAGCATTCCTGAAATCATAATAAAGATTCGGATAATTGTGAAAATTCCATTCACACATAGACTCTGAACCAAATAAAGAGAAGCAAGTGCACAGACTTAAATCTTGGTTGTAACCCTTTATACTTGACCACATTATTCCCGCAATCTGTAAAATAAATACTAAAGGACAACGAAAATGATTCCCTCAATTAATGAAGTACTCTTTCTTGAGTGTTCATAATTTGTCCCTAAATGTCATTGACAGCATCACAATGCATACGTAAAGGTGGAACTAAAATCTCTGGGTGTGACAGGTAATCCTTGTGCCAACAAATACAAGCTTGGCCAGGGACACTCATATTTAACACTCGTCACATTCTGTAGCTTAGTCTCTTCATCTCTCTGGCTGCATGGAGCCTTACCTCAAACAGAGCCACCTGATGTTGTCCTGTTACATGCCAGGTGAATCCGTCTACTGCTGGCAAATTCAGAACTGCAGAGAGCTGCACTGTAGCACGTTGGCCTTTCTTCTGTCCACCCAGCTGCAGTTTACTTTATAGCAACTCCTCTGCCCTCAAGGACTTGAAAATCTATAGGATCCATTTCTAATAATACTTTATTAGTGGCATAATAAACAAGATACGGAGTGCAGAGTTCCCAGTTGGTCACAACTTGTGGATCATTTCTCTTCCCCCTTAGTTTCATATATGGTTTATGAATCCATTGAATGTAACAGTTTGGAAACAGAAGACAATGCCTAGGACTTGTTGCTTGACAATTACTTGGACATGAATTCTTGGTTATATCTAGAGCAACAACCCTAAAGGGTGAAAGTGATTATGTGGAGTCATATGTACCAAGCTCAGAGTTTAACAAGGTTGAAATTAATAGGCCAGCCTGATTCCTAAGAAGAAATGATTCCTAGAAGAGTCTGATATTTAGAAAAATATTTATTTTGAGAACTGTAAGCTCTATCACAGCAAACAACTTACTTTTCTCATGTTCAACTCTATTTCTAGAACCTAGCCTTTTCTTGAAGTTTTTAATAAACATTCTAATTAATTACTTAATCTCTGTTTTCCACGTTAAGTGGTCTATTCAGGGTAGGGACTAGGTCTAAAATAAATTTTAGACAATCACTACACTATTTAATAGAACTTTCTGTGCTGATAAAAATGTTCCATAAATTCTACCATGCTGTCCTACATGGTAACCACAAGACTGTGTGACTAGTGAGAAAATGAAATGCAGCTAATGCAAATCAAGAACTAAGTTTTTAACTTTTTAATTTCTTTATTTTGAGAGAGAGAGCACAGGCAGAGGAGGTGCAGAGAAAGAAGACAAGAGAGGATCCAAAGCAGGCTCTGTGCTGTCAGCTTAGAATCCTACACAGGGCTCCATCAGAGGAACTGTGAGATCATGACCTGAGCAAAAATCAAAAGTTGGACTCTCAATGGATGGAGCCACCCAGGCACCCCTAAATTTTTAATTTTTAGGAATATTATGTTATGTATAAAGAGTCACATATGACTAATGGTTAACTTATTAGACAACACAGATCTACAGCACTCAGAGTAATAGGAACTTTTTATCATACAATGAGCAATATATGTATTTTAAGTTGCCAGTAAACCCTTTTATTATTTGAAACACACACACACACACACACACACACACACACACAACAGGATTGAGACTTCTTAGAACTTGCTCTGCCTATTAATGGGCAAGACACCTCGAAAAGATTTTTAAAGTCTTCCTAAAGTTTTGCTTGAATTTTCCATTAACAAAAATACTCCTTGGTATCCACAAGAACCTACTGAAATGGAAATCATACATTTTTTAGTACAAAATAAAGTCTTTAATAAAAATCATTGAACTATCAAAACTCCTAAGTTATAAAGCATTTGAGCCATAAAACGTGTGCCTAATATCTTCTCCTTTCATTGCTTAAACAAAGAGAATGGACAAAGATTATCTATAGTTTCCTTTCTTGACAAAAAGAGAAAATTTCTCACACACCCTCGCATGGGGACATTTTTCCTTTCTTCTATTAACTCATTCATCTGAAGATGAAGAGAATGAGAAGGGAGTGTTTTCTAACCATACTCCAACCTTAAATTGTGAATGAGACAATACGTTTATTAAGTTGCTAGACACTTTCCCACAGTCTCTCCTGCAGCTGTACAAACTGCCCCTCACCACTGACATGTTCATTTTAAACACAAGTTATGATCTGTTCTCCCTAAGTCCTTTGCTATAAAATCCCAACTTACTTTCCACTTTCACCCTGGGTCACAACGGATTTTAATTGGAAACCTAAGTAAAAGCTAAAGTCTCCATGAACTACTGTGAATGTCTGCTGCTTCGTGTAAAGAACTAATCAAGGCTTCCTGGGACCACTCTAGAGAACACTCTTGTTTCATGTCTATTGCAAGAGTTGTTTTACGAATTTCTCCTTTGTGGGCTAAAGATGAAGAACTATGTGTAGAAAAGAGGTAAAAGAGCATTTATTGGATTTGTGTTTCATTGCTGCACAACACACCTGAAGCATGTGATAGTCATCATCGCCCTTTTTAAACAAATGTTAATCAGGACCTTAATTACTGTTTCATTTCACTAAGCATGAAATGTCTGCACTGACTTCCAAATACAGTTGGTTTGAAACGTTTTTCTTAAACAAAAATATTTTTTAATATTTGTATTTATACCCCTGTGCAGTTTTTATGCAATCATTATGATGGTAATATTTGGAACAATTAAAGCATACTCCATATATCATCCTGGTTCTTTGCCAAACATATGATTTCTACTAACACCTCAATGTATGTGAGTCCCTAAACTCCATCCTTGAGTTTTCCACTAAGTTCTAGTCCAACATTTCACTAAACTAGGAATCTCTTGAAGAGAGAACTGTCTCTACTCACTGTTCATTTTGAAGGTCCCAGTAGAATGCTCAGTACATACAATATTAGTGACTAAATTTTTAACTGCCTTCTGGAAAGTGACAATTGAAACCATCCCTTTCCTGCACCAAATTGCTTCTCTTCCATTTTAATTTTTGTTAGTGTACCACTTTCTTCCAGTCACCTGTGTTAGCCATCTTGCAGTCATCTTCAATTTGATGACTCTCTTCCTTCCCTTTGCCAGACAGATGTCAGATTGTGTCGCTCTTTAACGGAACTAGGTCATCGCTCTCATTTATCTGATCTGATTCCCACTGCCTATCTATTGTAGGCCTTCATTAATGCTGTGGACTGAACTGTGTTCCCCTGCCCCAATGGTATATGTTGAAGCCCTAACCCCAATGTGACTGTATTTGGAGATAGGGTTTGTAAGGAGATAAGATTAAATGGGGTCATGAGAATGGGCCCTGATCCAAGAAGAGACACCAGAGGGGAGGCTGCCCCACCCCCGCTCCCTTCCTTCCTCTCCCTCCAACCTTCAGAGAAAAGAGAAGGGATCATGTGAGTATACAGCAACATGTCAGTAACCTGCAGGCCAGGAAGAGCATCGTCAGCAGACAATGACCATATTATCACTCTGATCTCAGACTTCCAGCCTCCAGAATTATGGAAAGACAAATGTCTAATGTTTAAGTCTCTGTAACTACATCTGGTACTTTGCTAGGGCAGCCAGAACTAAGATAGTCACCTCCTGCCGGGAATATTATATCACCTTTTTTTAGGATTCAGGAAGCAGATATTCCAGGAACAGCACACTGACTTTGTCACTTTTCTGCTCAAATGATCTAATATCTTCTTATGTTTATATGATATAGTGAATAAATCATTATTACATGCCAGGCACTAAGCATTCTACCTGCATTAATGCATTTGATATTCATAACTCTATAAAGCATGTGATTTTTTAAATTCTCAATTTTCAGAGACACCAAGTGATTTGCCCAGTATCACAAAACTAATAATAGCACAGGGTATAGGGGTGCCTGGGTGGCTCAGTCGGTTAAGCATTGGACTTCGGCTCAGGTCGTGATCTCGCGGTTCATAGGTTCAAGCCCTGCATGGGGTTCTGTGCTGACAGTTCAGAGCCTGGAGCCTGTTTCAGATTCTGTGTCTCCCTCTCTCTCCCTCTCTGCCTTTCCCCTACTCGTGCTCTGTCTCTTCTGTCTCAAAAATAAACTATATTAAAAAAATTTTTTTAAACAATAGAAACAAGGTATAACAGGCTTTCCTAACAAAAGGCCACAATTTAACACTATATTATATAGCACTCCTTGACTTGGCATGGAAGAGAAGTAAAAACTAAAAGGCTATTGCAACATCCCAGATTCAACAGACATCATATGGCTAGTAGGCAGAGGCAGTAAATATTAACGAACACAATGTGAAGACAAAACAGGTAAAAATCAACTAGATCTGAGGATCCATCTCAAGTCATGGAGTACAACAGAGTCTACAATAATCTTAATAAAAATCTCAGCCTTATGAGATGCTACAAATTGGTATTTCATTGATTCTTATCAAATGCATCAAGTAATATATTACCTTTCTAAAAATTATGAAATATCACATTTTATAATAGGTATCCTCTTCTGGGATTCACCTTGACTGTGACATTATTTTCCTAATTATTTATTTTCATTTTACCATTTCCTTGATATAACTAAGCACCAATCACCTTTGGTTTCATTCAGTTAGTGCCGTGATATTTAGAAGATTTCTTTTACTAATTATACATTCAGAATCTTGCTCCTGTATTTCCTATTGATTCTTACTCAATGTCTGCCTTATAACCAGTGCTTAGTGACTATTAAGAACCACAGGATATAGTAAAAATTTTTAGTTTTACTCACAGAAAAATTTATAGCTTGAAAAGTAATAAATTTGCTAATAAGTTCTTGAAATTCTTTAATAAATATTTTTTAATCAAAATTATTAATTTGTTCTTTTTATTTAATCCTAGAAGTATCCTACTATTAACATGTTTAATGATACCTCCTTAATTTTTCAGAGAAAAGCTACTATCCAACTACAACTAAAATTATCACAAATCTTGTTATTATGGTGAAATACTGAAATTAAGAGGCCATAAGCACACCTTCGGGGCACCATTATTCACAATCACTTATTCCCTTCAGGAATTTTGAATAGTCACATAGAGAATTCAGCCAGAGGGTTTTTTCATTTTGTCCAGAAATTATTTCATAACTTTCAACATTTTTCTGTAACTAATATTTTAAGTTTTATAGTATTATGCAACACAAATACTGCTAAAAGAAATTTGTAGAATTAATTTGATCAGAAAGTCAAAATAAAAAAGCTAATTTCTTCTAGGAACACTTAGGAACAATTCTCAGTTCACAGTATATGCATGCTTGTAAGAAAAATAATTTTTCTCCAATGAATTCTTTGATTTATAAAGCTCATAAACTAATACATTTTCAGCTGGATAGGAGAAAAATAGCCACTTTTCTTCTTGATTGCTGTTACTTCTAGTTGCTGAAACTTATAGTGTATATACGTGCCCTGTACAACCACTGAAGGATATTCACTTACAGTCGTGTGCTAGAAAACACACATTGCCGACTGTGAAACTTGTTACTTACATTCAGAATATTAAGGAATTCTACATGGATATGATTACTGAGAAAACTTCTTGAAAGCCAGAAAAAATAGTCCCTATCTCTCATTAATGCTAGTAGTGTCATGGAGACTTAGAAGACTAGAAACCTCGTTAAATATTCTAATGCAGCTAAAAGCTTACGACAAAGAGTAAGCCTAACAGAGTTTAAAAAAGAAGAAAATGAACTTGAAGAGCTAGAAAAAAAAAAGGAAAAAGAAAAGAAATAGAGACCACCTGATCCACTTCTACTTAGCAGAAATAATGTCTCTATTCCCATTAAGGCAAGAATTCTATCTATCCTGAATTAGAATTATTAGAATTATCTCCAGCCCTGGCACAGAGCCTAAAACATCATGCTAATTGAATGAATAAGGCTGATGAGATTTTTTCAGACTGTTTTTAGAACACTTTTAGGTTTACAGAAAAACTGGAAGGATGACACACTGATACCGCATATACTTTTGCCCTTAAGCATATGATTTTCTTATTATCAATATCCCACACTAAAGTGATACATGTGTATAATTATTAAACTTAGGTCCTGATACTTTATCACTCCAAAAATACAGTTTACATTAGGGTTCACCCTTGGTGTACATTCTATGAGTTTGGATAAGTTTGGTAGTGGAATGCATCTACCATTATAGTATGAAAAAGAGTATTTCACTGTCTTGTAAATCCCATGTCTGCCTATTCATCCCCCTCTCCCCACCAATCCAGGATAACTACTGATCTTTTTACTGTCTTCATAATTAACCTTTAAAAAAAATTTTTTTATATTTATTTTTATTTTTGAAGTGAGAGAGACAGTGTGAGCGGGGGAGGGTCAGAGAGACAGGGAAACACAGAATCCGAAGCAGGCTCCAGGTTCCCAGCTAGCCATCAGCACAGAGCCCGACACAGGGCTCGAACCCATGAACCATGAGATCATGACCTGAGCCGAGGCATGAAATAACATCCATTGTCTGAATATAACACTATTTATCCATTTACCTCTGAAAGACAACTTGGCTGCTTTCAAATTTTAGCAATTGTGAATAAAGGTGTTGTAAACATCTGTGTGCAAGTTTCTGTGTGGACATAGGTTTTCAACTCATTTGGGTAAATACCAAAGAGCATGATTGCTGAATCATATGATAAAAGCATGTTTAATTTTCTAAGGAAACACCAAACCATCTTAATAAAGTGACTGTACTATTTTCTATTCATACCAGAAATGAATGAGTTTCTGCTGTGAAACATTCTCACCAACATTTGATACTATCAGTGTTCTGGATTTTGGTCATTCTAATAGGTGTGTAATAGTAGCTAGCTGTCGTTTTAATTTGCATTCTCTGATGACATGTTATGTAGAGTATCTTTTCATAATTACTTGTCATCTCTATATCTTCTTCGGACCATTTTTTAATTGGGCTTTTTGTGTAAGAATTCTTTGTATATTTTGAATAACAGTTCTTTATCAGATGTATCTCTGGCAAAGATATTCTCACAGTCTGTGGTTTGTCTTCCCATTCTCTTGTCAGTGTGTTTCCCAGAAATTTTTAATTTTAATCAATCCTATCAAATTTTTCTTTCAAGGATAGTGTCCTTGTATTGTATATAAAAAACAAATATTCTATGTTATCTTCAGGGAGTTTACACTATTGTTTTGAGTTTAGGTCTGTGCATTTGGAGTTAAGTTATGTGTCTAGATTTTTAAAAAGATTTTTATTGGGAGGAGCCAAGATGGCGGAGAGGAAGGGAGCTCTGTAAACTTCGTCTGCCCCATCGATCGAACTGAGAAGGACATTACTCTCACCTGCAAGAGTGGAAGGAGAAAATACGGACTCCAGAAGGAAGAGAACCTGAAGGATACCTGAGTGAGTGAGTGCGAACTGGGGAGATTGGAAAATGGGCGAGCCCGAGACAGGCAGGGGAGGTGGCAGCCCCAGCCCAACGTGGGGCAAGCGCGCGGAGCCCGAGAGACAAAGGGAAGAGGCAGAGAGACTGAACACGCTCATAGTACTGTCTCTGGGGAAGAGGTAAAGAACGCTTAACTGCGCTTGGAGAAGCTCACTCCATAGATAACTGCTGGGTGGCCTAAATCCCAAACCCAGTTGGCGCAAGGGAAGGAACAGCTTCCAGCCCAGAGCCATCTTGGCAAGGAGTCGGCCACCACTGCAGCGGCAGTGTCAGGGGTGCTCACTTCGACCTCGGTTTTGGGAGTGGGAGCACGCACCTCATTTCCGCGGCGCATCTCGCCCCCAGCATTGATCGCACGGGCCCTGAATCCCGGGTGCCAACAGGGGAAAAAGATAGCCCCCACCTCTGCACGATCCCTGCAGAGAGTTGGTGGCGGTGGAGACCCGGGTGCGCGCTCAGGCTGCAGGAGCTCCCAGCTCATTTCCAGCAGCTCCTAGCGCTGCCTCGGGCAACAGCTACGCCCTCATTCCTCTAACGTGATCCCCGCTGGGGGTTGGGTCTGCGACGGTGCACATGCACATCACCTCCTGCTGCGCATCTCGCCCCAGGCAGGGGCAGCCGAAATCCCAGCCTGACCCAAGACAAATTGATTCCTCCCCCTAAGAAGCCAGCAACCAAAACAAAAACATCTCATCTGTGGTAGCATAAAAAGTGCATGGACTGGAACTTTGAACCTAGGCGGGCCTTGAAAATACAACTTGGCTCAACCTCTGCAAAAGGAGATCGGACTCATTAGAGTGGCCTACAGTTCATAGTTCAGCAAAGCTTGGCGTGACGCCTGCCTATCTAATCTCTGCAGACACCAAGGCAGAGCCTCTGAGAGCAGCCTCCAAGACCTACCACATTAAACCACGTCTATCCAAAAGGGGGAGCTGCCATTTTTGTTTTTGTTTTTTTTTTAGTTGTTGTTGTTGTTTTTGCTTTTTTTTAGAATTTTTTTCTTTTTTTTCTTCATTTTTTTCTTTTTGCTTTTTTCTGTACGTATTTTTTATTATTATTACTTTTTTTACTTAAATTTTTAAAAATTTTTACTCCTTATTTTCCTTTCTCCTTTTTCCCTTTTTTTTTCCTTTTTCTTTTCTTCTTTATATAGGAGAATATATCTCATCCCTACCTCTCCCCTCAACTGGTCATACACTTTTATACTGTCCACTGTCCTTTCTTGTCTCTGACCCCCTTTAATTTTTTTTTCTTTTTCTTTTTCTTTTCTTCTTCTCCTCTTTTCATCTCTTTCCTCTCCATTTGCTCTATTTTCTTTCCCCCTGTTAATATGTCTGTTTGTTTGATTTGTGTGTGCGTTTGTGTTACTGTTCCCTCTGTGTGTGTCTGTCTGTTTTCCTTCTTAGGGCTACACCAAGAAACAAGCCAAAGTGTGCATGACAGCGAGTCTCCAATACTGCTGAGTAGGGAAATAAAATATTCAAAGGCACAACAAGAGAAACTGAGAGATACCATGAAAAGAATATTTCCTGAAACGACAGGCCCTGGACAGTCAATAAGCCTCCTTTAACAGAGAAATATTAACAGGTGCACAGTGCACAACGAGCTTTCTAAAGGTGACAAGAGACAGAAAACTAGCAAAAATGACAAAACGAAGGAACTCTCCCCTGAAGAACCTCCAAGAGGAAGTCACAGCCACAGAACTGCTCAAGACA